>CABEEJ010000490.1:59704-84122 GCA_901482245.1 Timema douglasi | reverse complement strand
CCCCCCCCCCCCCTTCACCTTAAAATCTTGGCTGATCTCGCGTACCCCTAAATATCGCGGCACACCGGTTGAGAATCCCTGCTCTAAATGGACTAAAGGCGTTCACTTTGTCAACACAATAATTAATGTTTTCTTTCTTAATAAAAGTGTATATCTTAATTTTTTTTCGCGCCCAATTTTTTCTTCCGCGCAAAACTGTATTATGCAGAGTGATGATTAAAAACTATGAACACCATGAGATGTGCGTCAAGCCATTTTAAAACCCGATCTCTTAAAGGCAAACATCAATCAAATATCTAATAGTTCATAGCTAATCCACCATTAATTTAAAATAAATTTAAAACCTTAGCAGAGTAAAATAAAAAGCAAATAAATATAAACTGTTACTTAAAAATGTAATCTGTGTGTGTAGTAGAAGTAAACATTCAACAGTTTATCTTAAAAAATCTTTTTCTAGTCAAAACACAATTATAATAAATTTTATTATGATTTTCTTTTTATTCTCCAAAGAGTTTCTATGCACGATTCCCCTTAAGCCACTGGTGATACAAAAAATCACTCGTGTAGACTCGAGTTTTCAGGTCGCAAGTATGGGCCTGCTCTTAGACACTGGTAAAACGAAGTGATCCCTCATGGAGAATCGATATCTTTTGTCCCAAGTGTGGGCCTGCCTTAATGCACTGGAAAGACGAAGTGTATTCCGGCCGCAAGTGTGGCCATGCCATTAAACACTTGAGAGACTAAGGGCCAGTTTCATAGTCAAATTTAGTATGCCTCAAGTGTGGCGCTACACTAAATACAAGACGTCACCTACCTAAAATCGAATGGAATGGGCCGTTATCGCATAGGAAACTGGCCCATTCCATTCTGGTTTAGGTAGGTGTCGTCATGTACTTAGTGTAGCGCCGCACTTGAGGCATACTAAATTTGACTATGGAACTGGCCCTAAGCCTTGTTCCCACGACCTGTTGTATGGCAAGTCACGAACGGCTCGTAGTTTGTAGATTCGCGACCCTGTGGGTCATCTATTTACGAGCCTAAACATTCCCGCGACGCGTGTTTTGATCTACTCGTGTATGTGGATGGGGCACGGTGCCTAGGCCACTACTGGCTCGTCATCAGACTTTGATGTTTCAAACATTTACCGACAATTCACGGGAAAGTCCGAGCCTTACCAAGCCAACGCGCATCTATCTGTCCTACGACCTGTGATAATGTAATCTTATAACTGAATCCGTCTAAACACGCACCGTGGGAACGGGCCTTGAGCATTCCCTTATATTATTTATTATTAGCACCGCGTCTTACTCCCCGTTCGGGTTATACGCACTTACGCTAATGTGTAATGGTAGGGTGATTGTGAGATGAAATGAAGGACCTACAGTTTAACGTGGAATCCGAACCACGGTGGAGGCCTGGCATTCCCCACATTCACAAGATGTCTTGTCAGAGGTGAAGGAAGGGTTTGGCAATCAGATAAATCTGTTCCGGGACCGAGGATTGAACCCCGGCCGCCAGCACAGAAGTCTGACACCTTACCCCTAGACCACCAGATCACCTACAGTAAAAGTAATTTAGTTTTATATATTTTGTGTATTTATTCTTGCACGGAATATCTGTAGCTTACACTAATTTAAAAACATACGATGAGGAAATTAAATTGTAAATAATTCCATTAACATTAGTAGGGATAAGATGAGCAAGCTATATTCTAAAACCAACTCCAGTGTTTTACATTGAGGATATTAATATCTAAATTTCGTAAGTATTTTAATATTCGGTTGTAGATTGTGGAATTTGGGCAAGTCGTAGAATAGTGGGAAATGGTCCATTTTACATATCAAAAGCTCAGCGACCGGGCTTAAGTACAAGTTTTCCTCTAACTTGCAATCAATCACATAAAAAGCTACTTCAAGCTCACTTCTGTAGAAAACGTGAGTCCAAAGCCACAAATATCCCGTAGAAACATAGATTTTGATTGTATCAACATTATGCCAACAATGAGCATAGTGGCAATAGATGACAAACTTTTTAAAATTCCAACACACCCTCGACGGATATTCGAGGACTGTTAATACCAACATGTGAAGATGATTAAACTTTATGCTTGTACTGAGGCAATATTTTAACTGTCCCGCTTCGGTGGCTGCAGGGTCTAACGCGCTACTCTCACAGTGGACTAGACTACCGATGACGGACAGATCAAAGTTCGAATCTTGGTCAGGTTTATTGTGAGTGTGTTTTGTTTTATTAAATTGCTATTCACTCTCCCTCTACGTGAATGCGGGTACACTTCTTCTATATAACCTTCCAAATCCCTAAAAATCAATTATTTTGACTAAAAAAAAGTTTTGATATAGCTCGTATTGCCAACATATTCACCTTAATAACATTTTACCATATTTTGATTATTTTATATTTATTAGTAATATCTATCAAAAGTGACAGCTTCTGATCACATGACGTATTAATATATGAATATAATTTCAGTAACTTTCGTGACGGTTTAAAAAAAACCTTTCTTCCTGTATGAATCTAATTGAACTTGTTAATATTTTCGCTTATGAAAGCGGAGTTTTTTTAAAGGGGGNTCATAATATATTGTAGTAAAGAGAATCTCCGTCGTTTGCATTGTATCAAACGTTTTATGTAGCTATTTTACTTGGGGCTATGAAACAAAACGTATTTATTGGGTGACATACAACCACTCCTCACCGACCTGTGTGACGTATTAACAGCGGTACTTGAAGTAATTTACAACAGATGACAGTGCGGTTCGATAATGTTTCATCCATAGCCCTGACATTACTGTTTTATGGTTTACTGATGGGAGATAATATTGCACTATAAAAAAAAACTCCCCTACCCTAAACTTCTTCTGCTCTCGCCAACGACAACAAAATAGCAGTTTCCTTCTCCCCTCCCCCTCTTTTTGACAGCTTGATAGGACCGGTTAGTAATAGGAAGTATACTAGAGGGGTCGGAGTAATTTATAATCCAATAATATATGCGTAAAAAGGACTCTCACTGAAATAAGCTCAAAATTACTGTTGTACACCTACCGGTTAGAAATGTGATTGGGGAAAATGTCCTTTTTGAAAAAAATATTATAGAAAATTGTTCCCTTATTATTTCCGTAAAAGCGTATAACCCGAACGGGTAGTAAGACGCGGTGCTAAATATTATTATTATTTTTCCGTAAAATTTTCAATTTTGAAAATAAAATTAAATTTCAAGTTAAATTATCCTGAGGTAGGTTAACACCAGAAAAAATATCAAATGAGTTACAATAATAAAGTAATAACAGGGATTTCAGGCCTCTCCTCATACCCACAGCGCTTGGTGGTCGAGTGTGTAATTAACGTTGGGCAAGATAAGTTAGTACTTCAATATTATAGTCAAAACCTTAAAGAATAAATTTCCCACTGGTACTAAATCAGTATAAAATAAATAAAGTAATTTAAGGGGTGGTTTAAATACTTACTAACAACTTTGCCCACCCCCACTCCCTAACCTTCCTCCCCTACCAACACTCATCCCCAAACACCCAACTCAATCTGTATATAGGCTCTAGGCAAGGTCGTAGAAAGCTAGTTTTTCTAAAGGGGTTCTGCTAGGAAATTCTACTATACCTTAAGCAAATATAACTTGTATGCGTATAATTGTATCCCCCCAGGGAGGTTCGCCAAATTCCAGAGGGGTTCCTTAGTATCTTAAGCCCAGTTTTCTACGCCTTTAGCCAAAAGTGCCCCCTACCCCGAGTCAACTTCCTTTTCTACTATATTTTTTTATTATTTTAGGTATTTAACGTGCATTTTCTTAGATAACTGATAATATCAGCACACAAGAATTTTCTATGACTGAGCGAGAAAGGGCCTATCAATTTTGCCAGAAAGATATTCCCACCCATCTTACAGGGTTATCTCACCCTCAAAAAGAAGTACTACAGATTTTTATCACTCAAGAAAAATCCGTCAACCTCAGTTGGGTTTGAACCCATGAACATCGGATCCTGAGGCGAGCAATTTACCCCAAGACCACTGAGTTCAACCCCTACTTAGTAAACCACAAGCCACCAATGCGTAAAATTTACGGAAAAATCTTAATATCTATTATCTAACATCAGTGTCTCAAAAAATTAACCGAAATATATAATTCTCTTTTTAATTTACGATTTTTAGGACCCAATAGGGAAAGATTTATACTTTTTATAGATATTTTAGTAATATGTTGTATGCATATAGCTTAAAACAGAGTTTCCCAAATTAGGTTACGTGACCCCCCACTAAGTTTTATTAATTTATCGATGGCATTAAGGTGGGATGAAAGAGCATGCAAGTTAACGTCAGTATTTTTGCATTTTAGTAATATATATATATATATATTTGGCTAGAATAAATAAAGTATTTATTTAGAGCCGCTTCATGGCTGAATGGTCCAAAGGCGTCATTCTTGTGTTAGATTGGCCTGGTGATGACTTAAATATCGGGGTTCGAATCTTGTTTAGTTTTTCTGAGGGCTGTTTTCCACTCTCCCTCCCCGCAAATTTTGGAAGATCACCTCTAAAATGCTTCATTCCTCATCCTTACCTCATCAAAGTAATTATAAAATAGGCTTATAACCTGAACGAGAAGTAGGACGAAGTGATTATATATATATATAAATACATATTTCTTCGGTAGTTACGTTCAATTTAATTATCTACAAATAAATAATCTCAACATTTATTAATATTAGTCATGGGAATGGGGGAAATTGGCCAAGACTTTTTAAATAAAGATTAAAATGTTGTGGAGTACGGGCCACGATGCTCATTACAGATATTCAAGAAATGTCAAGATTATTTATTTGTAGAAAATCAAACTGCACGTAACTATCAAAGCATTGTTTTTATTTATCTTGGCCAAACATAACTTATTTTTCGTCATAAAAACCATAAAAGTACTTAACTTGATTTTCATTCCCTTCCATTCTACTATTAAGTTTGATAAACAAATTAAAATTATATTTTGACGTGTATACGTGTGACGGGTCTTCTGTACTGGCGGCCGGGGTTCAATCCTCGGTCCCGGCACAGATTTATCTGATTACCAAACCCTTACTTCACCTCTGACAAGACATCTTGTGAATGTGAGGAATGCCAGGCCTCCACCGTGGTTCGGATTCCACGTTAAACTGTAGGTCCTTCATGTCATATCACAATCACCCTATCATTACACATTAGCGTAAGTGCGCATAACCCAAACGGGTAGTAAGACGCGGTGCTAATAATAATAATAATAAAATATTAGATGGTATGGTACACAGCATAGACTTTCTCGTTAATTTATCTAAATTATACACAAAGCACGTAAGATATGTGAAAAGAAATAATATATAGTGTTATAGAAACATAATGGAGAAAATAAAAAGAACATTGCATTTCGCCAAAGAGCATAGGCTCTACATGAAATAATATATACTGTTACAGAAACATATGATTTGTTCTGTGCCTTTTCAATACCCCATTTACCAAAGCTCTATTGAAAATAATTAGATTATTAACTTGTAAAATATTGTTTAAACAATACTTCAAGGCCATGATAAGTTATTTCTAATCTCAAAGAGTTGTGGAGATATGATCAAAATTGGAAATTCCCGTTCGAGCAACAAACAACACAAAATCTTCAAAGTAATTTTCATGGGAAAATTAAATGTGAAATTTTGTTTGCAATGTTAAACAGTGCCTAGATATTAATTTTAATCGAAATAATCTTGGGGTAGAAAAGTCCCCACCTTAGGACCCGATATTCGTAGGTTTAAACCCAGCCTAGGTTGACGGATTTGTTTGAACGATAAAAATCCGTGGCACAACTTCCTTCGGAGGGGAAGTAAAACATTGGTGCCCTGTCGATTGTGGAATGTAAAAGAACCCTGGAAGATATGTTAAAATAACTTTCCCTGCCAAATTTGAAGGCCCTTTTGCCCTCACTCATTAAAAACAACCTCGTGTGCTGATACATAGTTAGTCAGTTCATAATGTGCAGGTTAAATACCTCACATAAACCAATTTTTGGGAAAATGATTTCTTCCTTTTGTTGCTCTTAAGAAGACTACCATTAATTTTAGAGTAGGATAGATAATTCCAAAAAACCCTCTGAGGAACCTTATGAAAACTCTGGATGCCAAGTTTTACCATAATCGGTAAAATGGTTTCGTCTCTAGGCTGACATACACATACACAGAGAGACAGGTAGGACTGTAAAAATCAAATTTTTGAGTTCAGGGGGTCGTGAAACGTCGACATACGTACATCAAAATCATGAGTTCGATATTGTTTTGACGAGTATGATACTTCCTCTCTCCGAGGGGTCGCAAGAGTATTTTCATTACAATAGGTTGATGTAAACTCACAGTGGCAGTTCGTGTCGAATGGGATATCTTATCATTTAGACTCATTGTTAAAAATTCAACGTTTGTAGATACGCTCTTACAACAGGCTTTCTTGTCACAAGGGGCATATAATATCTTATCTCATTCACAATAAATGATGGATTATTTGGCTTACGTTTGTTGCTACTGGTATATTTCTCAATAGGTTCCCCCCACGTATGATACGTAGCCATTGACAGTTTAGTGTAATGCAGTGGTTTCAAACTGCGGTAGGCGTACCCGTAGGGGTACGCGAGCGATTTTGAGGGGGTACACTAATATGCCCTCGAGGGAAAATCGGCACGACAATAAGATAACAAAAGGTAGAGAGGAATTTTCAAAGCAACCGAGGGAAATTTTCTCCTTTAATCATCTGACATTTGACCTGCCAAATGGAACAAAAATCTTCTTGGGCGTGGATTATACTTTTAATCGTTACCAAGGGGTGCGAATTAAAATGTTTAAGAGCCACTGGTGTAGTTTAAATCTGGTTTTTGTAAACAGACAGACTTAACGACGTTGTCCAATTGGGGATTTTGAAACTATTTTGCTTAGCGGGTTGCATCTTAACTTGATGCACCTAAGCATTATTATTATTGTTATTATTAGCACCGCGGGTTACTACCCGTTCGGGTTATACGCACTTACGCTAATGTGTAATGATAGGGTGATTGTGAGATTAAATGGAGGACCTACAGTTTAACTTGGAATCCGAACCACGGTGGAGACCTGGCATTCCTCACATTCACAATATGTCTTGTCAGAGGTGAAGGAAGGGTTTGGTAATCAGATAAATCTTTGCCGGGACCGAGGATTGAACCCCGGACGCCAGCATAGAAGTGCACCTAAGCACTTTAAGCACTATCACACTTAAGACACCAATGTGCGAAATAAAAAGAGAAGGAAGAAAATGAGCAGTTCACCCTTTGAAGCCTTCTGCTTATCTTTTGATAGCATTTCCCCTATTCCTCTGGCGAATTTACACAGCCTCACTACTATTTGAACCCGGATAGCATTGACTTGATTTTTAAAATTACCTATTTCTGGTTTCCTATTCTAGATAGACAAATGCTCCCATGAGCTTTTTTAATATACATCCTGGCAGGAAGACTCCTACACGCCATTTTCGTGACTAAACCAAATAACCTAAGTTGTATAGGATTTACAAAAAATTAGTTTACAAAAAAAACTACTTCAAGATAAAAATAATAATTTTGTGGCACTGTAGGACTATTTTTTGACTTATATTAAAAATTTATAGTTCTTGTTTCAACGTTAGATACTCGCCGAATAAAATTTAAATTAAGATTATTTATGATTGTCAAGGTGTCTTACTACGCGTTCAAGCTATACGCATATGTACTAATTACTCTAATATGATTGTGATGAGGGAGGTTTAATTTAGAGTAAGTGTACCCGCATTTACGTGAAGGGAGAAGGTAAAATCGTTTAGGAAAAAAAACCTCATCATGACATCCAACTAGGATTCAAACCCTGATATCTCCGTCATCATCTAGTCCAGTATATTGTAATATTGATGTCATGAACAACACCGAAGTTGTTGTGATATTCTTGTGACTGAAAGGTTAGCATGATTTTGTAAGGTATATTTTTTAATTAATGAATAATTTAAAATTTCTCTAACATTAGTTTACCCTGGAACACAGGTTTTTAAAAGTGCTTTTTATTCGTGAACCAATTTTAATAAAACAAAACTAATAACGACCCTAGGCAGTAACAGGTTAAGTTAAGTTTATTATGTTTTTAACTTAGTTATTGATCAATTAGAGATAAAATGAGAGGAAAAAGTATGAATGTATTCATTATGAAAATTGCATATGTATTCAGTTAAATTTTATACTATTAATATTTTTTATAACTTTAAATTCTTTTTAATCATATAAAAATATCAATAAAATCATGAAAGGTATTTACAAACAATAATAATTGGTAATAAGAATAAAGATATAATAAAATGGATGAGCCTACTTATGTTGACGTATGTTTTAACAACTGCTCTTTTCTTCCAATGGAAATCATTAAGTTATTCTTAGTTAATTATACGAGAGCTCAATAAAATTGTGTTCGTGTAATCATGGCGGACTGCGTTTAACTCTGCAATAAATCAAACAAATATTGAATAGAAGGTTAAAATGAGCTATAATTTCAATAGTTATATAAAAGTATTTCATTTGGTCAAGATTGTCAATGTTTGCTCTGACCCAAAGAATATTTTACGTGACTCATGGAGGTGCTATGACCCACGGATTAAGAACATGTTCTCAAGAATAGTTATTTCCAAACATTTTAGAACCGCGACCCAATTTTTAGAAATACGTGATTTGATGACCCAGGAGGGGAGGGGAGAGGGGTAATGTGTTTTAATTTCCTTTTAATGCATCCGTATACTATGAGCCTTACTTTTTCCTTTTATATATATATATATATATATATATATATATTTCACTTTCCCATTTTTGCATGTTTTTTCTATTTTCAAAGAAATACAAACATTTTCACATTTNTACACCTAATTTCATTGCTGAGGGAACTGCATGCTTACTATTGAGCAACAGCGTTGTCATTCTTTTGTTTTCCGTGATCAGTCTTCCTTCGAATGTATATCAAATTTGGCAATGCTGGGCTGTCGTTGTTGTCAGTACTTGGTGCTTCTTCCTCCAACACAGTCGTAAAGTTACAGTAGTCTGAGTCTCGTGTTCCTAATAGCTAGCTCAAAAACATTGACTAAATAAACACTCATATTTTATAAGTACTCTGTGTAGAATAATATGTGTTATTGATCACGTTAAGATTTGGTGTGTATCTGTATGTGTTGGTTGCGTGTTTTGTATTTTTACCGTAAGGTTGTGGAACTATAGTTGTATGTGCATATTAATATATTTATTTGAATAATAGTGTATTGTTAACAATTAAGATATAACAAACATTATGGAATCTCCGGCTTGTTACAAACAATTACATTCCAAGAGGAAAATATTAAGTAGTAAATAAAGGGCAATGGTGTTAAGAGTCTACACCTAAATTCGTAAAGACGGAACTTGTTCAGTAACTCAAGCGGCAATGCATATGGTTTGAATATTAATTATTAGGAAAAAAAAGCTTCATACATAAAATAGTTTAAGCATATTACGTGGGGAATAGAGAAACGTTAATATACTTCAATCTTGAAAAAAAATACGATTGTGGAAATAGTTAATGTTTCTAGAAAATACTGTACAACGAGAGGAAATGTGTTTGCCTGTCAATTGAACCCCCCAAACTCCCCATGCCACATTGTTTACAATGAGGGATTTCCAAGTAAACCCTCCCCCCTCACTTCCCATCAAACGAAAGCTTGATGATTTGGCAACCGGTAACTGAGAGAGATCGAAGACAAATCTTTTCTCCATAAGACTTGCAGTTACCTCAGCTATGAAATTAGGTGTAGTAGGTCGGGCCTGATCCATAGTTTAGGATCCACTGTTCTAGAGCGAATTTGCTCCACTTACACTAAATACATTCTCGCATGGATAAAAATTAACTAAACTGCTTGAATTGTCGTCACATTGTAATGATACGGTTTTGGACCCCTCGCATATATTTAAAAAGTCATGGATGAAGTGTATTTTTCTTTAATGAACTGTATATAAAATATCCTTTTAATTCTTCATCCATGGAGAGTCACGCGCTTTTCAGGAGTAATTTCAATATATTGCACCATAACAATTTTTTTTCTTTAAAAGATCAATTCCGTTGTATCTAGCAAAATCTTGTGACACGCTGGCTCCCTCTACCCAATAGGAAGCCAGCCTTCACAACATCAGGTTTTCAGGAGTTTTGCTATTAGTTAGTTTTAACACTGATGACAAGGGGTCCAAGAGGCAAGGGGTAGGTCATATATAAGCCACGTATGAATCTATAGAGAATATAACAGTACCCAGAACACGGAACATGTAATATCTTAGAAAAACAGTCCGTAAATTTAGAAAAACTGTATCATTAATATCAAATCTTCAGCACCAAGGGTACAATTATCTAAATAAATCGTGTAAAAATTTAAAGGTCTTACTTATTTAATAAGTATAATAATCATAAATAATCAGATCATATAACCGTGTGATCAAGGCCGTAGCAATCGGGGTTTTGGGGGGATTTAACTCCCCCCCCCCCNCCCCCCCCCCCCCCGAAATTTTATGAACAAAATATATATGGCTTTATTTATGGTTAAAATAATATCAACATTAAGATACAAGTACAAATTATAGGGCTTTGTTACCATAAAAAGCACTCCAGAGAGATTCTAAAGGTGTTTAATATTTAGAAATGTTCCTAGCCTTCGGCAATTAGGGTATTATGTTGTCATAAAAAACACTTCATATAGCTTCTAGAGGTGTTTAATATTTAGAAATTTTCCTAGCCTTCGGCAGTTCGGGGGTAATATTGCCATAAAAAAAACCTATTCAGATAGCTTCTAGAACTGTATCATTTAGAATTTTTTCTAACTTCCGGCAATCAGGGGATGTGCTCACCAAACGCCCTCCCCCCACCTAAAATTATTGGCTGGCGTGTGATGAGTGCGTAGTAACGTATGTACGCGTCATCATAATAAATGCCGGTAGCGTCCACATCCGCATCATCAATAGCACAATAAAAAACCATATCACCATAGTTGGCTCCCAATCGCGGGGCATCATTAGTACATAAATCCGATATCATCATAACATCCAACATAAACAGTTATATTATCTAAAATAACAGACTGAGACCTACATGTGTAAGCAAATTGGATTCAATTGAACTTCATCTTGATGTCAAAATACGCAATACAAGTTTGACTGGTGCGGTTGTCCGTTGGTGTGTCTGTACACAAAAACATTACAAATTTCAAATCGTAATGAATAATCGCAATCTTAATCTATTCGCTGTGTTTATTATCAAAATAGAACCCTAATGAAACGTATTATAAGCCTCTCAGGTGTTCAATGTTTATTAAAAAAAATAATCTCAATCTTATAATTTTCTTATTTATTTTTTAGCACCGCATCTTACTACCCATTCGGGTTATACGCTTATGTATTAATTACGCTAATGGTTTTTTGGGGGATTAGGAAGGTTATGTTTTAAGGAAGTGTACCCGCACTTGCGTGGAGGGAGAGTGGAAAACCTTTTTTTGTAAAAACCATTCTCAGTACACTCGACCGAGATTCGAACCTTCACCTCCCCGTCATCGTCAGTCCAACCTACTACAAGAACACGCGGCTACTGAAGCGGGTTCTTATCATTTGCTTTGGGTAGTTGATTTTACTTCAAAAATATTATTTTGACTTTTTATGTAAGAACAATCATTTCAAAAATATATCTTTTTAAATTAATTATGAAAAAATTGTTGATTAGTTCAAGAAAAATAAAGTAATTTATTATCAAGTTAAAAATTCGTCTCATTAAATTAATATTAAATTCAAATAAACTTTTTAAATCAAAATGTATTTTCCCTCAGCTTTTTTTTAAAGCTGTTGTCAATCAAATAAAAAAATACCATTCCTTTTCAAATATATTTTAAATGAATAGGCTTATAGCTATTTTAAATAGAAGAGTATTTTTTATATTGTATTTTGTAATTTTGTTTTAAAAAAAAGAGCAATAGATGAGTGTGCAGTTTTGGTTCACCAAACATTTAGATCTTTCGCAATAGACTGAACTGCCGATGACAAATTGGATGGAGTCAGTAACCATTCAATATTTCGGACTTAATGGGAGTGGTTTTTCCCTAAAAAGTTTTCCAATCTCCCTCCATGCACTACATTTTCTCTAAATTTAACCTTTCTCATCCCTGACACATTAGTATAATAATTAATACATATGCATCTTACGGGTAGTAAGACACAGCGATTGAAAAAAAAATCCTACAGGATTTTTTTTTTACCATTGTGTATTACTACCCATCCAAGTTACACTAAATTTATTCAAGTAAATAATTTAATGATTACGATGGTAGAATGTATGAGGAAGGATAGATCGGAGAACCATTAAGGGAAAACTACCCTTAGTATACCCTACTGGTATTTGTAACCTCAACCGTCCCGTCAGTAACAAACCAGTATATATGAGCCTGACATTTAGTCCGCGTGCCCACCTGTGCAGGTATCGTATTATTAAGGATATACTCAGGAACTATCCCGCATCATACGGAGTGAGTAAGCGTTTTTTTTTAAATTTTCATTTCCTAAATTTTCCCCCTTCCCCTCGTATTTAGTTAGCTGTTAGGGACAGGGAGCGGAAAGAGGGGGGGGTCCCGGTTGATAGGGGGTGTTAGTACACGCACGTAGAGGAGTAAGGGGGTGGGTTGAGATGACTGGCTCGCATGGGAGAACGCAATCCATCACGTGGGGACTGTCAGAAGCGGGAGGGAGGGGAGAAGGGAGTAAAGGGGTGGCCGACACAGGGTTCAAAGAGATAAACCTAGATTGTCCTACGAATAGACATTTAAAGCACCTTTTAGAAAAGACATGAACATTTTTTTTTGCTATAAACATTGTTTTTGTCATTTGTTTGTTACCGCGTCTTAATACCCGTTCGGGCTCTACGCATAATTTTCCTAATTTGTTAGATACAAGGAAGGTTTAATCAAGAGGAAGTATACCCACATTTGCGTGGAGGGAGAGTGGAAAATAATTGAGGATAAACCCCCTTAAGTACACTCAATATGGATTCGAACCTTGATCTCCCCATCATCAATCATCGGCTGTCAAGTCTATTGTGAAAGTGATGCCTTAGATCATTTGACCATTGAAGCAGGTGTTTATAGGAATGATAATATCTTTCGAAAGTGACATTTGCATTTTTACATGACTTGACGTATGAATAAGTGAAATTAAATCAAGTATTTATTTCTAACTGACGTACAGACATTCAAAAGAAAATTCGGGTGTATATTTTTTAACGTTTGAATTTCAACTGAGGCTCTTAAGGTGGGAAAGAAGGGATAGCGAGTTTAAGGTGGTATGGAAGGAGTTGCGAGAAAAGGCCAGTAATTTGGTAGTTTTTGTGGCAAAACAATTTTTTGGCCAAAATAGATCAAATACTGCTCCAGCACAAACACGAAGTTTAATTTTGTTCACATGGTGATATCAACAGTTGCTGAATATATGTCATGGGCATGGTGGCATTATCTAGCACACATTTTTAATGGAGAGAAAAAGTTGTCATTAAATTCCAGAACACTCTTAACAGATATTCAAGAAATTTTGAGGTCACCAAGTGAATTTTATTATTATTATTATTATTGTTATTATTATTATTAGCACCGCGTCTTACTACCCGTTCGGGTTATACGCACTTACGCTAATCTTAAATGGTAGGGTGATTGTGAGATAAAATGAAGGACCTACAGTTTAACGTGGAATCCGAACCACGGTGGAGGCCTGGCATTCCTTGAATTAAATTAAACTCTATGTTTGTACTGAAACAATGTTTTATTTATTTTGGTAAAAAAAAAGGTTTTGCCATAAAAACTGCAAAAACACTGGCTTTTTCTCAAGTCACCTTTCATACCCCCTTAAGTCCGTATATTAACTGTCTTTATAACGTTTTAAAAAACAGTTTTTTGGCCGAAATAAATACAATATTTCTATAGTGGAAACATTTTGTTTAATTTTATACATATCTCTACAGTGTTTTAATCTCTTATAGTCACCTTGAAATTTTACCAAAATTTTTTATCTTAATTTTTTTTAATGTCCAAATTTAAATATTCTCATGATAGATATTCCAGAACAATTGGAATTACTGTACTCATATAGTTAAATTAAACATATTTACTGAAGTGCTACTTTATTTATTTTGGTTTTGAAAAACTGTTTCAGTTGTAAGAGCTCCAAAAATACTGACCCTAAGTAACCCCATATTAAATAAAACCTTAATAAATGTACCCAGTGCTTTTGAATTTCTATTTCCTATCAACCCCACGAAGAAAGAAGTATTGTTTGTGATCGTTTAAAAAAATCAAGATCGAGATTTTGAAAAAGTCTACATTTAATGATCTCGCGAAAAAAATATTGTTTTAGCTACGCAATCTCTAAGTCTGTATTTTTGTCCGTCTGTGTGTCTATCCGTCTGTGTCCAGCCTAGATCCAAAATAATTTTACGAATTGGGATAAAACTTGGTATCTAGGACTTTCATAAATTTCCCCCGAGGGTTTTTTGGATTTAAATGCCTAATCCTAAAATGGATAAAAATAGAGATTTTTTTTGTAAATCCTCAATAACTGTTGTGATTACATTTTTTAACTATGTTCTTTTTAATATTACAAATTAAATTAAAATTCCAATTTTCCTATGAAAATGACTTGAAGGCACTTAATAATATAAGTGGAAATACTCAATTTTGGTAGTATCTCCGCAACTATTTGAGATAAGAAATAACTTAAATTTTTATAGTTGCAATACTATTAAAGATTTAAATACTTTATTTGAAATATATTTTTATAAAAGCCATAATTTATGAGCTATAATCAAACACATTTTTTTTAAAGAAGGTCTTTGACAATTGAAATTGATAGTTATGCTCTTTGGAGGACAGATACGTTCCTCTTTTCTCAATGTTTCTGTAATATTGTATTATTATTTGTTTTCACAAATCCTACTGATTTTTAGTAAATGTAAGTGTCTCTATTTTAAGTTAAAAGAGAGAGAAAGTATGCCCGGTGCATCGTACAATTTATTCGATTCAGCCTACTTACAGTAGCCCCATAGCTTCTTTGGTGCTGACTGACAGCTCACAGCTGACAACTGACAGTCAACATTTTGGTATATTCATAAAATTTTGACCGTCAGAAGTGACAACTGCTAAAAACATGTTTTGGCAGATCATATGGTTCAGCGTAGCGATACATAATTTGGTCTGGTAACTTTTAAAAGCTTTTAGCTGTCAGCTGTGAGCTATCAGTCAGCACCAAAGAAGCCATGGGGCTACTGTAGCGATGTACAGAACATTCTTGCTCATTCGGGTTAATAGGCCAAGGAGTCAAAAATAACACGGACAGTTCAATTTAAATAGTAGATTAACTATTCCATCACATCTCAAATGAACAAAAATTTCAACAATAAAATTTATTTAGATAAATAATTCGTGATTTATGCTAGACACAATCTCAACTCTGACTATTCGAAACTTTGCAATTTGTTAGGTATTCTAAATCATTCGTATTTGGGTGGACGCACGGATGGTTGCAAACCGGATGACGCATGCACGAATAATCGAGAGATTTCTGTATTTGATAAACACGTCATCTTATCATTGTCACGCTAATCCAAGTGCCCGGCTTTAGAGCCATATTTGAAGTATTTTTCCAAAAATACAATTTCACGTTCCGAGAGGGTTTCAGAATGAATTATAGTAGAAGAAGACGAAGTTCTGAGAAGAGACAATTAAAAGAAAACCACTCTTCAGGTGATTAGAATAAGAAAAACCAACTGGATCGGCCATGCTAAGAATAAAAATGTATTGTTGAGTGACGTCATAGAAGGCAAGGCGAAAATGAAAAGGGATCAGGACGACAACGAATGCAATTTATAGACAACCTTTGACAAAATCAAGTTTCAGGATCTAAAAGAAAAATCCATTACTGATAGGACATGATGGAGGAGTTGATTTGGACAAGGTAACATCTGTCAAAAGACAAAACATCTGATAATAATAATTTTAACTTAAGTATGGATAAAATCAAATGTGTAAGCATAAAATAATATGGTCTGCTTGGTTTTTCTTTATCTTGATGAACTTTAATGGATCATTTAAAATTAAAAGACGTTTTATGTGACAACAAAACTTTATCTTTGACTTCAATTTTGCTTAGCATGTTTCAAGAATCGCTTCGACTTTGCTCGGGTTTTAAAAAGTGACATTTGCACACGCCTTATATATATATATATAGATAGATAGATAGATAGATAGATAGATAGATAGATAAATAGAGGTCTACATAGCATATATTATGAGAATGTCGCTATGTATAATATATATCACTATGTAAATGAGGTGTTCGTATGTAGTATATATATATATATATATATGTATATGGGTGTATATATGGGTATTATATACGTATATATGTGGGTTAATATTTTGCTTTAATTTATCTCATAAACAGAAAAACACAAGGAAGTCTTGACATTTGTTCTTTTGGACCCGATAAACATAAATCATATCGTCATAAGGTTAAGAACATGTGACCTACTTATTCAGAAAGTCAACTATACTGAAGAATAATAATCACTGACAGTTTTAAGTTTTTCCAGTTTCTCAAACAAAAATAGTTTTTTTTTATCCGTACGAATACATAAGGATCACTACTACATACTTAATCTAGGGGGCTAGGAAGGATGAAGTGGGCAGCTTTTTACTACTTCATTCTAAAATAAGAAAAGGTCATCAACTGTTATTGAACTGCTTCCAAACATCAATCAAACTTAAGACTTTTAATTACTCTATTCATACTTAAATAAAATAAACACACGCTTGTCAGTTTTCAGATTTATCTCTATATAGACCTATAAACTTGATAAAGCTTATCTAATTTGGTGAATTACTTGTCCCATTCATTGAAATTATCGATGATAATTCTTAATAACATTTTCCCAAATATTTCATGGCTGTATTTCTTCACGAAGAGTTGGCTCAGTGGTAGAGTTGATGTTTAGAATAATGTATAGATAGACTAGGGGTGGTTTGTTCTTTTCAAAATTTAGGTCTCACTGCCTGTCTCCAAACAAACGTATTTTACTGGATTCCAACCTCTTAATTCTATTTGATTGGATTTGTGAAATACACGGCTATATCAAATTAGAATATAGTACCTGGAAATAACAAATTCATCGCATTAGCTTAGTTTTGTGGAAAGATTAGCCAGTACTAATGCATTTTAAGCCTAACTAAACAAACCCTGATGATCGTTAGGATAATTCCCCTTTCGGGAAGATGACCTAAGCTATCAGCCATAAATCGAACCCAGGACTCTTAGGTTACTAGCCAGGTACACTGATCACTCCACCACAGGGCTGGTTATTAATCCAATTAAATATTGAATCTACGTCTCACTAACCGTCCGGGATATCATAATATTTACACTGACGTGCTAGGGGTCCAATTTTCATAGGAAGAGCCTTATCTGACAGCCATAAAAGTCATTACAGTACAATTTTCATAGGAAGGGTTTGATCTGACATCTATAAAAGCTACTCTACTTTGACGTATTCCTGCGAAAGGTAATTTGATTTGCAGCTGTTACTTTTGATGGATTATATCAATACCTATAAAATAGCTCTCCCCATAATCGGCAGTCTATTGCGAGAGTAGCGCCCTAGACCATGTGGCCACCAAAGTGGTACAGATAATTTTTAACTCCCAAAAGCATGGCATCAACCCACAATCGAAAATCCTGAATATATTATATGGCCTTCGATTAATGTACACTCTAGTACAGTGGTCTCAAACTCAAACTAGTCAAAGGGTCAGATTCACAAATTCGGTGCATGCTGCGGTCCATTGCCTATAGAAACATATTTGTTTAAATATATTCTATACTTTTGATTTTACAGTGCGTCTTAATACCCTCTGGACAACGCACATTTTAATCACGCGAGTTAGTAAAGGATGATTAAGATATAATCCAGAGGAAATATTAGTACATTTGAATTAAGAGAATATGTTTTGTCATACAGGAAAATTCACCTTCTGTACTTCCAGCTGGAATTTGAACTCTGCTTTCCTTGGCACTTAAAACCAAACACTAATATTCTGATGTTTAATGTAGGAAGTAGCCCAAGAGTACTAAGCAAGTAAAAGTGAAAGTGTAAAGGTTGCGGGATAAAAATGTGAGAGTACAATATGAAGGATTGCTGGGTGAAAAATTGACTTTACAAGACAATGAATGGAATGTCGAAATAAATTCTAATGATATAGAAACTGCTTGAAACAAAGTAAAAGAGGCTGTAGTTGATTTCGCTAAAGATGTATGTGGATCTGCAATTGTGGAAAACTTATAAAAATAAATACATGGTGGAATTAACAGGTGAAAGATGCTGTGAGAGAAAAGAAACAAGCATACAAATGATTGCTGTGAATAGTGAAACAGAACGTACGAGGTTGTGGGGCATATACAAAGAGAAAAAGACGAATGCAAAGAAAGCAGTAGAAGAGAGTTAAAAGCAAATGAGATTAAATGAAGGAGAAACAATGCAGAATGGTTTTTAAGGAAATAAGAAGCTGTTCTGAAAGTGTGTAAAGAAAACGAAACAAGGAGTGCAAAGAAAGACCTATGGCATTCAGAATGATCGTGGTGAGATGATCAATGATCAAAACCATATAAGAGAGCGATGAAATGGGGCGTGAAAAAACTGCGGACAAGATTTGGGGTGCGCAATGTGGTTTCATGTTAGGTAGAGGTTGGTTGGACCAGATATTTGCATTGCAGCAAGTGAAATGTATGCAGTAAGGTAGAAAGTTTATTGTGAATTCGTTGATCTGGAGAAAGCGTGCGATCGGGTGAATAGGACTATATTATGTAATGTTTTGAGAAAGTATGGTGCGGATGAATAGTTAGTAAATGCAATTAAGAAGGTGTATGATGGAAGTAAATCGTGCGTTAGGGTTTATCTAGCTTTGAGGATATGGTTTGACACTGCACAGGGTGTTGGACATGGTTGTGTTAGGTCTCCGTGGTTGTTAAATGACATTATGGATAAGTGTGTGAGGGATGCTTGTGAGGACAGGGTTGGTGTGCAAATGGACAATGTGAATTCGAGAGTGCTTCCATATATAGATGATGCTATATTCATGGCTGAGAATGAAAGTGACTTTCAGAATGCATTAAATTGTTTGAATGTGGGAACAGGCAGAAATGATTGTCAGTTTATTATAAATATAAAACTGTTAGAACAAGTGAATGATTTTTGTGTATCTGTGCAGAATGTTTTGTAAAATCGGAAGGATAGAGGCAGTAAGGTGAAATTTAGAAACTAGTAAAGGCATCTTGGAGAGTATTTAGATGTATGTGTACTGTTGTAAAGAATGACGTAGTATTCAGAAACTCAAAGATGGCAGTATATGAAAGTATGTTAATTCCAACAATGTATTGAGATGTGAAGCGTGGGTTTGTCGGAAAATATGAGAACAAGGTTAATGTGGTTGGAATGAGACAGCTAAGAAGTATATGTGGAAAAACTATGATGGACAGAGTCGGTAATGAATGGGTGCTGAAGGAGTATGGTTTAAAAGAGAATCCAATAGGTTAATGTGAAAGAGGTGTTTTATGTTGGTATGGGCATGTTGAGAAGACGAGTGTGGCTTGAGTGATGAAGCATATATGTGAGGGTAGAATGTGTGGATCAAAAGGAAGGCATAAGTTATGTAAGACGTTGTTAAATGTTGTGGACAAATGAGTGAAAAAGAGATTTAAGAACAAAAGAGCACGTATGAAATGACTCTGTGTGTGGATGTTGTTGAAGCGAAGGGAGTATGCAAGGATAGGGAAGTGTGAAGAAAGTTAGTGAGGATGAATTAAATATCGAGTGGTTTTTTGTGCTATTTGCACAGTTTCTTGCCTGTCCCGTAAGGGAATAGCATGATTAGGTATGCATGCATGCATGCATGCATGTATTTATGTATGTATGTATGTATTTATGTATGTATGTATGTGTGTGTGTATGTATGTATATATGTGTGTGTATGTATGTATGTATGTATGTATGTATGTATGTATGTTTGTGTGTATGTATGTATGGATGTTATGTATGTATGTATGTATGTATGTATGTATGTATGTATGTATGTATGTATGTATGTATGTATGTATGTATGTATGTATGTAAAAACTTATATTTTCCCAGATACTAGCAATACATGAAGCGGTATTTATTAAACTTTATAAATAAAAGTTCCCACACTCAAGTATTTAAACGGGCACAGCTTGAAATAGATAATTTTTTTACCATAGAAACTATGTTAAAACTATAAATAGATTTTTGTTTTCGTATATCACTGCAGACCAGATGGTAATATAAAAGTATTGAAAGCAAGTGGGCTGGTCAGATCTATCTCGCGTACCGCATGCGGCCTGCGGACCGTGAGTTTGGGAACCCTGCTCTTGTACCATTATTGGGTATCTGAGGGAACAGGATGATGAGGTATTTTAATAAGCCAGACCAATATAATATTTATCTGAATAGTGTACAGGAATCCACATTCGTTTCATTTCCTCCAACCGGGGTTTGAACTTTCATCTCGACCTTCATATTTAGATTCCCAATAATTTAGGTGGCTTGTTCTAATGTACCTCAAGTGTAGCCTTGCAACCAAGTCATCTAGGCTTTATTTACTTTATCATACACAGAAAGTATTATAATCGTAAGATTTTAGTAACTTAATACAAGAGTTGAATATAATAATAATAATAATAATTATTATTATTATTATTAGCACCGCGTCTTACCACCCGTTCTGGGTTATACGCACTTACGCTAATGTGTAATGGTAGGGTGATTGTGAGATGAAATGGAGGACCTACAGTTTAACGTGGAATCCGTACTACGGTGGAGGTCTAGCATTCCCCACATTCACAAGATGTCTTGTCAGAGGTGAAGGAAGGGTTTGGTAATCAGATAAATATTTGCCGCGACCAAGGATTGAACCCCAGCTGCCAGCACAGAAGTCTGACACCTTACCCCTAGACCGCCAGGTCACCATTTGAATATAATTAATAAAGTACATTTTTTTAAGGATGAGTTTATATAACAGTAAAAAATAAATATGCCATGACTTTGATGTTAATTTTTTTCCATTAATTCGATCAATTCTTCCTCTCCTATCCACGTAAACGAGCCTTAATTAGGAACACACATTGTCCTATCAGACAGTTATCTCGGACATATGTCAGTTTGCGAGAGGAAAGATACGTCACTGTAAGTTTGCCCACGTCATTCCAAACGATAAGTTTCAATCCCTGGTTTTGCTGTTCTAAGCAGGAGAGTTTTAACAACGGTTCGTTCATATATCCTGGAAACATCTATGATAAGTTTCAATCCCTGGTCCTTTTGTCCTAATTAGGAGAGTTGTAACAATGGTTCATTAATTGATTCTAGAAACATAAATGATAAGTTTCAATCTTTAATCCTACTGTCCTAAGCAGGAGAGTTTTAATAATTGTTAAATCAGCTATCCTTTAAACATCAATGATAAGTTTCAATCCCTGGTCCTTTTTGTCCTAAGTAGTAGAGCTGTAATAATGGGTATTTCATCTATCCTAGAAACATCAATAACATTCTCACCGTAGATGAGCTATAACTACGTATCCAACCAATAGATTATGTTATATCAAACCAATACCATATTGATTGATTTATATTTATTTACTAAACAACCTATTAACTTATCTATACCATAACACCCACGAAGTCTCCGTTTGTCTGTCTCTCCAGAGATTTATTCAAGCTTTTCGTTAAGGTACATATCTGAAACCTCACACACCGATTGAATGGTGTAGGTAGCTACCTCCAAAATTATTAAATCTGAATTTGTTCTCCAAGAAGGGCGGTGGAGTAGTCCCAAGGGGATATTCAGCACACCACGATCACATGGCTCAAGTTATCGATATAGTTTTTGGCCGATGAGAAAAAATTCTAAACTTGAATAAATAAACAAGATAATTTGACATAGTCATTGACACAAAACACACTTCTTCCTCTTTTGAAAAATCTAAAAATTGATAAAAACAATAGACAACAAACTTCGCGTGAAATTCTAAACTGTACCGGTCGTGGGGAGTCCCCTGGCAGCATTCGACCAGAAACTTTTTAAAAGAAGTATTACTCAAATTCCGCAGGCCATGAGTCCAACCAAGAACGTTGAAAGGGGGGTCTGAAGGGATTTTTACCCTCCTGGGAGGTGTCAAAATATATGTATGAAAACTTTTCCTGGCTAAAGATATGGTAACATTTTTTAAAAAAATGTCCCTCCTTAGAGAAAAATTAACTTTCCACGCCCTTGCAAGTTTAACAAATATTTAAGAGCTGTTGAGATTATCATTAGTAGACAATTAAACTAAACGAAACTCCTGAAGCGATATTTTATTTAGTTTGGACAAAAATTTCAAAAAAGTTAGTTGCCATCAAAATTTCAAAAAATATTACTTGCATTCCCCTTCACCCCATCTTAAAATTCTTTCCTGGTGGGTGGCACATCAGTATTTTAAAGAGTGTCCATACCCTTTTCATCTCGAGTGAAAGAACACAAGAAAAGGAAGTGGCAAAATATTTAGTTTTTTGATATCGATATTCCCTCGTGACTTCCTCCCTACCCCGCCACGTTCCCGCCATCTGTTCAATGTTGCGGTGAATTATCCTCTCCCCTCCAGCCCCGCACCTCCCCCACCAGAGGCAAGCGGGCGATAAAGTTTTCCACAAGTCGGGAGTCCACTGGTTTGTGTCTACCTGAGAGCACAACGTCTTAAATTCCGAACGTCACCTTTGAGCCCCTCTAGTCTTGGTTGAGGAGAAAAGTGGGGTTGTGGGGGGAGAGCGTGGTGTTAAAAAGGGGGAGGAGCTTTTCCCCTACAGAAAAGCAAATAAATAAAAGGCACCGAACTGGAGTTTACTTTTTCAACAAACGCTCCGTTGCCGAGACAGCCCCCCACTACCACCCACCCACCCAACCGTCAAGCTTCCTTCTCCTTTCCAGTGATGAGGTGGAGGAAGAAGTGCATCATCACAAAACCGGATGTTCTACAAGGGTGTGTGGTTGAGGGATTTTTTTTTGTGGTGGGGGTTAGGAGAAACAGTAGCCCCTGTTAGGTGGGCGAGTGTCAATCAATTTGGGGTCATAACCTGAATATTTTGTAGAAAGCCCATGATGGAAGGCCTTTTATCGTACTAAAATACTACTTTACAGCAGGATTCTGGTACGAAATAAGGCCTTCAAGAAGGGGCTTCCTACCAAGAGCATAGTATACAATAACTTGTTCTTTTTTCTTAGTTTACATTCTAATAATATTGACGAAAGTTCTTCTCAGAAGCTGTGATATTCATAAATCTTGTCCAATACTTGTTATTTTATTTTCTCATAAAAAGAAAGAATTGTAATTGTGGAAATGTTCACTCCTAAAGATTATTTTGAATATGGATGTATTATGTGCCCCCCACCTCCACTCACCCCATGAACCTAAAAAACGGGGTCTTAAAATTATTGTGTACACCCCAATGTCTGAATATATGTTTGTCTGTACCTATGTCTGCAGTCAAAACGGGTTGATACATTTTATTCAAACTTTTTTTGGTCTCGAGGTGAAATCGTATTTTGAATTCTGATATTTGAAAATTCAAAATTTTTTGAAAATGGTTAAAAAGTATTGATTCAAAATGGGTATCTGGGAAGTGTTTTACATAATAAATAAGAATGTACACTTCACTTACCCTTAAAGGTAGCAGTCTTACCTTGACGACCATACTACTCGTATATATTACCCTATCTTATATGATAGTGCAGTGGTTCTTTAACCTTTTATCACTCGCGGCCCCCTAAATATCCTAAAATATTTTCGTGTCCCCCTAGTCTTTATATACTAATTATACAAACAAACATATAAAAACAAAATTAAATTACCTAAGTGTTTTTAATAGGAGTTCTGCTGTCGGACACTTTCCATGCAGGAGTCGATTCGGAGTCAATTTCGCAGCTTCGTTTTAATATTTATCATTGTGGAAAATCCCTTTTCACATAAATAAGTGGAAACAAAGGGCAGAAAATTTTAAAGGGTGATGGTAAACAGATGGGATCTATTTGTACTTTCCCTGAGTTCTATATTCCGTGCTTCCCCTCTCCTCCACTACCCCGGAAAATCGGGAGTCTACTGTGTTTATATGCTCACGCTCATCGAATTCTTTCTTTAAAAACGTAAAATTTAAGATAATTGATTTCAATAATAAGCGAATAATATTTTTAATCATTTTGTCGAGCCCC
>CABEEJ010000490.1:32823-59661 GCA_901482245.1 Timema douglasi | reverse complement strand
TTTTAATCATTTTGTCGGGCCCCCCCCCCCCCATAAAACCTATCACGCCCCCCGGTTAAGAATCACTGTGCTAGTGGTATTCAACCTTTGATATGCGTGACCCTGAAGGTGCCTGAAGACATCTTAGAGAGTACGTGAAATTTATACCCTAGACCTTAATGTTATTGTTATTTCATGATAAACCATTAATATTCAGGCCCAAGAAACCCGGAAGTAGGAAATGCGATCTGAGAGCAATATTTTTTCTCTTTCCCTCTCTCTCTGTGATGTAGGTTATAGAATATGTATAACTTGTGATTTTAATTTGATTAAGAGAGAGAGATAAAGAGAGTTATTTAAATGTGTGCGTAAGTAGACATATTTGGTGAGATCCTACCTGCTGCTGAAGGTCCGATGACAGTAACCCAAGTAGGCCTACCTAGGGTTGTCATTATGAACTTGAAGAACCACATGTCTTTATTTGGTGCTCACATATTTATAATTATGTCAGAGAAATCTGGGTTATTAAGATAAGTTGTATTGAAGTGTAGTGACGAGAAGTGTAAGCCGCGGTGGTGACGCACGTCCACCGTTTAGAGAAATACTTTACGAACTAAGTAAAAACCTCGTAAAAGCACAAGAGAGCTAAATGTGCCACCCTTACAAAAATAAATTAATAATAAAAGGATGGTAGACAGAAAAATGTGATGATTATATAAAATAATAATGAGTTAATATAGGCAATATTTAATTAAGTAAACAATAATGGAAAATAAAGACTAAACAACTTGCATTATGTATACCAACAACTTTTGTTGTACAAAGTTGAAGAGAAATTATATCTGGGGGTTCGAGAACAAAAGAGGTTGAATATCACCGTATGCTACGCTTAAGATAGCACTGTATGATAAGCTGTCTACATTTAGGGCAAACGATGAATATACTTGTCTTTCTAAAAACAAAATTATATATTCGAGGGTAGTTTATTGATTGTTGATAATTCTGTCACAACTATTTTGCTATAAGAACTGTAAAAATACGGGCCCTTTTCCTCTCCCTGCCGCTCAACTATCTTCCACTAACGTTTGTCTTACAAAAGGTGTAGTCGATGGAGCTGTATTTTCCCCATATCGACGTTTGTCTTACACAAGGTGTAGTCGATGGAGTTGTATTTTCCCCATACCGACGTTTGTCTTACACAAGGTGTAGTCGATGGAACTGTATTTTCCCCATACCGACGTTTGTCTTACACAAGGTGTAGTCTACGGAGCTGTATTTTCCCCATACCGACGTTTGTCTTACACAAGGTGTAGTCTACGGAACTGTATTTTCCCCATACCGACGTTTGTCTTACACAAGGTGTAGTCTACGGAGCTGTATTTTCCCCATATCGACGTCTGTCTTACACAAGGTGTAGTCTACGGAACTGTATTTTCCCCATATCGACGTCTGTCTTACACAAGGTGTAGTCTACGGAACTGTATTTTCCCCATACCGACGTGGAGCTGTTGTACGATTGTATAGAAGTAAGGGAGAACGATGCGTGTAAGGGCACATAGTTGAATCGATATCGCCTCACACCCTCCCTTTGCAACGAGGGGTAGTTGCAACTCCCCTGGGGGAGAAGGGGTACCACAGAAACCAGGGGGTGGATCCACGCACCTTTATTACGAACCTGACCCCCAAACAAACTTAACAACGGTTCAGAAACCTTCATTCACAACATGATGAGGTAAATAATTCTCGTTAAATCTTTAAATAATTCGATTTGATTGTTTTTCTCTCGTTTCCTTTTGTTCATACGTTCAAATTGAAAGGGCTTTTTATTTTTCGATTTTTACCTTCTTATCCGAAAAGAAAGTAATGTAATCATGAAAGATGTATATCCTGAGAGTATGACGAATCTCTCCTAAGGCGTTTTATGTTCCACCGAAACAAAAAAAAAGAGTGGATTTTACAATACTGTTTGATGTTTGAATCGCGGTCGGGTGTAATGGAGGTTTTTTATCCCTAAATGTTTTTCCAGTGCAAATGCAGTTACATATCCTTTCAACTCTATTCTCCTCCTCCCTAGCGCCAGTAAGATGCGATGCACGTAAAAATAGACACCAATCCAAAGCCTTGGGTTCCTTTGATGAATGTACACTCGGTTTGTATTTAAATAAAGCAGTACGGCCTTGACCGATTGCACTATGGCCCTGTCTTATAAGTTATAGCATAGTGGAATATGTCAAGGTAAGATTGCTTGCTTCCTTTTCCGGTAAATGAAATTTAAGTATACTAAGTTTATTTTTAAATCAGTTTATAAGTTCAACAAATTGTGAATAAGGATACACGAAGATGTTTTATTACGGTCTGATTGGTGTCGCGAGGGTGAAATATCCGCTCACTCGTCCAAGAAACATTAGACCCTCCCAACATAGTATTAGTAAAGGGTGGAGATTAAATGCCCGCTCACAACTACTATTTGATCAAAGGTATTGGTTAAGTTAGGTTGGGTTAGGTTAGGCGAGATGGTTGAGCCCTAATTTCACAACATTCCATTTGAGCGGAAATTTCACTGAGTCTACTTTTAATAAATTCATCTGATTTTCATGTAAGAAGCCCGTTTTTTGAAAACTGGACACTAATGTTGTCATAATGGCAGGGGAAAAAAATATTACAAATTATATTTACATTATTAGCTCGTTTAATTAAGAGTGTAAAGATATATTAGACCGTAATCCACAAGGAAAAATTATTGAAAGCTTTTGATAACCTTTTATATGAACTTTATTAATGGATTAAATAGGACTTATTTATAGATTGCCCAATTTTAGTGACTCACTCAAAGTTGGTGGTCACAGGTGAGATTCCTAAAAAAACTCACCTTTTATATGAGCTATAACACCACAATATTAGTATTTAATCCTAAAAATAAAAATGTTAAAATTAACAATTGGTTTATTTCTTACCCGCAGAGAGCCGGTGACAAATCTTGACCCTCGCAAGATTCACGACATTTGAATATCCTGTGACTAATTACAAGGTAAGAATTCCTTTTTACATCATTCGTTAATTAAATTCAAACCAAACATTAGTACAACAAATAAACATATAGTGGAACAAACATGATGTGCATTCTGAGGACACCCTGAACAGGAAGCACGCGTACTAAACGTCAAGCTCGTCAAAACGAGATTCTCCGGTGTATGGGAAGTTGGGGTTCGAATCCCTACTCAATGCACTGGAGGTGGATTTTCCCAAATGGTTTCCTACTCTACCCAATCAGCGTAATCAAATTGATTGTAGCTTGAATCGGTAGTAAGACGTGGTGTAAAATTATGTTTGTATATAGTTTTATTATAATATGTGACGTGGTGTAAGATAATATATATATATAGTTTTTATTATAATTTAATATACAGTATATAGTTTTATTATAACTTAATATAAGACGTGATGTAAGATCATATTTTATTATTATTACTATACTTTAGAGTTATATATAATTTTACACTACGTCTTACTCCCTATTCAGGCTATAATAAATGTAATTGCACTAATGGGGTAGAGAAGAAACAATTTAGAAAAATCCGCCTTTAGTGCACAGATATAATAGTCATAGCTTTCTAACACGTCTTAAGAGCTCATCTCCCCCCACAGATAACACCTAAATTAGGTAGGTAATACAGCTCGAACCAGATGTCTTAACAGCCCGAATCACCCCACGGGTAACACCTAACTGAAGTACGGTAGGTAATACATGTTGTACCAAATGCCGCGTCGTGGTGAGGTATTTTGTACTCTATACAAGAGGTGAATTTAGACCAATGCAATCATTTAGCTTCTTTTTTTTTCCTAAATAAAACAAAATTGACAAATAATTTTCTAAAAGTGAAAAAATTACTAAACTGATAGCAATTTCGCTGTTATCTAGAGAAGGCAAAAAAAAAAAAAAAGCATTTCGATACGTTTCCCGGTTGTAACGTAGTCATGTATCTAATTTCCCGGCTAATCGTACTTGATATGGTGTATGTGACGACAACAAGACTATAAGCTATAGAAAAAGAAGATATTATTTCCTCTCAAAATAGCTGCAGTTCCTTTGAGGTCTGTCACCTAGTGTAGTCCATGAGGCGCTGCATTTCATTCTGTGACAGGCCTGATAACATCACACTGTGAATGACAGGCTAGGTGTTGTTTTGTTTTTGTACTTGTTACTTAGTGAGTGAGTGAGTGAGTGACAGGAAAGATGTCACGCCCGATACTACATATATTTAGAGAAATAACCACTCACAAGATAAGCATGGAACAGGACCAAGGATTAAGGACAATCTTCCCAAAGGTCGACTCATTGAAACAACAAACACTAAGATATCTTAGCTATGTGTGAACTTCGACTAACCAATAAGATTTTTTAAAATATATATTCGGGTTTTAAAAGTTCTTAACACGCTTCAGTGGTAGAACGGTCTAAAGGCGTCACTCTGACAATCAACTATACTGCTGATGATGAGGATATCTGGTTTCTGATCCTAGTCGGGAGTTCTGAGGTTATTTTTCCTAAATGGTTTTCCAATCTCCCTCTATGCAAATGTGGGAACACTTCCTCTTAACTCAATCTTCATGATTCCTAACACATTAGAATAATTAGTGTACAATCGTAGCCATAGCCCGAAAGGATAGTAAGACGCGGTGACAAAAGAAAGAATAAGGAAAAAGACACTCGAGTCACTGATGGTTTGAACCATTAATTGTAGTAAACGTAGAATCCCTCAACCATGTTTTCTTTCACATCCCGGTGAAAACTTGGGTTTTCAACCACAGCCATGATCGGAGTGATATTCAGGAACGATGGATGTTGTTTGAAAATAAATACCTGTTAGTGAGGTGGAGAGCCTCTGTGCTCTTAATAGTCAAATTTCCTAGCTACATATCCAGAAGTCCCGGGTTAGATCCCCGGCGCTTCCATATTTTCTGTAAAGCAGTGGGTCTGGAATGGGGTCAACTATTATTATTATTATTATTATTATTAGCACAACGTCTTGCTACCCGTTCGGGTTATAAGCACTTATGCTAATGTTTAATGGTAGGGTGATTGTGAGATGAAATGGAGGACCTACAGTTTAACGTGGAATCAGAACCACGGTGGAGGACTGGCACTCCACATTCACAAGATGTAATTAATACACGTTTTGTCAGAGGTGAAGGAAGGGTTTGACAATCAGATAAATCTGTGCCGGAACCGAGGATTGAACCCTGGACTTCCAGCACAGAAGTCTGACACCTTACCCCTAGACCGCCAGGTCACCTTAACGGGGTCAACTAAGTCTCGTGAGGACCAATAAGTAGCTACTTTAGTGAAAAAGTAGCAGATCCGTTTTAGAAAACTGAGATAAACGGCTGAAGTCTTCATTGTGCCCACGTGACACCCTCTATCCTCGGAAGTTTGCACTATCTTCGCCAACAGAAGGTGGCCATTCTGTCGGTATGGCTCGATTGCGGGCGGACACAATGGAGTTTTGGTGACGTGGAAAATAACGCAAGCTAAAGTTGTTTTTATGACAAAATAAATTAAAGAGTTGCTTCATTAGATACGTTTGTTTTAATTTTCTACCTAGTAATTTCTACCGTTCTTGAATATTCGTGGGCGTAGCGGCTTTTGATTAGAACAATTTGTCTTAATTCCACTATTCCCACAACAAAAATTCAAGTGTTAAGATTCCCATGTGTAGAAAATACAAATAAACATATCTAATTAAGAGATATTTTATTTATTAAGGCTGTAAAAAAAAGTTTTTATTCATAAAAATTGCAAAAATACCTAAATTAAATTTAGACATTTTTTTGAGCGAATTGAACCCGGGTCCCTTGCCTTTCTAGGCAGACACCCTAATGACTGAGCTAAAGTACTTTTAACATCAATAAGATTTATACTTTAAAGTAAATACTATAAAGTTATATTTAAATACCACAATATATTTCCTACACCATAGGTACTGGCTTAGATTCACCGCTTCGCACTCACCAACAACATGTCAGGGGTTGTAAAAAATAAATATTTATAACCTCTTATTTTCAAATCCCACGTTAAATGTAGATACTATAAAAAAAACTATCAATTGTGAGGGATGACAACCATTACCAGGAATTCAATTTTTTGTAATTATATTTAAATAACAATAATAAATAACCATAACGAATAACCGGCCCCGTGGTATAATGGTCAGTGCACCTGCCTACGAGATTAAAAACACCGGGTTTGATTTCCGGCTGGTACCTTGGGTAGTTTTCCCAAAAGGGGAACTAGCCCAACGGTCACCAGGGCTTGGTTAATTAGGTTAAAGTTAGGTTTAAATGTTCCCACTGGTTCCACACCCTCAAACTCACTATCAGCATCACCATCATTTCATCGGGACATGGAAAGAGTCTTCATGATTAGTACATTCGGGCGTCCCCTGGTCAATGGTACATTAGTACTAGCTAATCTTTCTGAGAACTGGGCTACAAATAATTTAGCCCAGCCGCGCAATATATAATACGCGAATAAATGAAAGCTATCCAAATGTAAACTGTGAGTTGTTACTCGTAAACTAACATACGAGAGTTGAGTTGAGACTGGCTCGAGTCGAGCTAACGAGAAAATGGATCAGCTACCAGAGTGAGATCTTCTAATGGAGGATTTGTGTTCGCTAATGGACCACACCTCCCGTTTCACACGCTCGCTGGCTTATCAACAATGCATCTTTCTTTCTCTCTCGCTCATAACTTAAAGTGTTACACGGCACCCTTTTTGCCGATACGGCTGGATGCATGCAATAAGGCACCCTATGACGAGTTGTTTTGAATCAATAAGGTCATCTGCAAAGCAAAGCTCCTTTATAAGACGAATATTGAATAAATACGGCACTCTTTTGTTATTAATTCTTGATAAATATTAAACTCTTTGGTGAAAGCTTTTATCTGGAATCAAGGTACTCTTCAGCCAATATATTTTAAATCAATAATTATCTTTTTAATAGTAGCTTTTGTTTGGAATCCAAGCACTTCTCTAGCCACTAATTCTAAATAAAAATGATATCTTTGATCTGTAATTTAGAAACTCTTTTGAGTTAAGGAATCAATAATATATTCTTTGTTGGTAGATCCCAAATCAACGAAAATAATCTTATATCATTCTTTGGAGATATCTGTTGAATCAACAACAAACACTTTTGTCTGGAGATTTCGGGATAGAAACGTGCGAAACAGAATGGGTGGCTTCTTAAAATACGGGTCGGGTGGTAGGTAACGCTATCCATAGTTTACATAACTTAAAGGAAACGACACAATTAGGGTGGGATGGAAGGGGGCGCGAGAAAAGGCCAGTATTCCTTCAGTATGTATGGCAAAACATTTTTTTTTGCTAAAATAAATAAAATATCGCTCAGTAGAAACATGTAGTTTAATTTTCTTCGCGTGTTGAAATCAACAGTTTCTGAATATTCCATCATGAACAGAGCAGCATTAGATGAGAAACTTTTTAAATGAAGATAAAAGTTGTCATTAAATTCCAGGACACCCTTGACAGATATCTAATAAATTTTGAGGTCTTCATGTGAAGAAAATTAAATTCTATATTTTTACTGGCGCAATATTTTATTTATTTTGGCAAAAAAAATATGTTTTGCCATAAAAACTGTAAGAACACTGGATTTTCCTCATCCCCTTCCATCCCACCTAAAGTAATCGAATATATCCGTATACTATATATTGTCTCCACTTCTCTTGTAAGCCGTACTCCACAAGACCTCCCACGGTCTGATCGTTATTCGAGACAAACGACAAAACATAATAACTTGGGTTATTTTAGTGCATGCAGGGGTTTGTGACGTAGGCGAGACATGTCTTCTTTCCAACAGAATTCAACAAGTTACTGTGTCTGGGATAGTAGTTTAGCTATTTTAGTGCGCCTACAGTAAACAGCAGAGGTACAGTCCAATTATCAAGGAAAGGCCCTTTTAGAAAATACAAACTTTGTTTCTGTTGTCCACGTTGATAACAGTTTACTATTATTATTGTTAATATACTCGTACAAGTATTGAATATATCTATCAGAAGTGACAGCTGCAGATAACATGACTTGACGTATGAATACAGGAAATGATTTTTTTATCACCGCGTCTTAATACCTGTTCAAGCTATACAAATAATAATAATAATATGATAATTAATCTAATAGGGTAGGAATGTGGAACAAAGATATTTATAGGTAATTTATCCACATTTGCCTGGAAGGAGAGTGGAAACTCGCTTAGAAAAACCACCCACAGTAGGCCCAACCGGGATTCGAACCCCGATCTTTCCACATTAAGCAGGCCAGTCTAACATGAGGGTGTCACCTTAGAGTCTTAGACCCAGTGACGGATTAAGGTTTTTGGGGTCCCTGGGGCTATTGAAGAGTTTGGGGCCCTATTTACTTATGCCACGTAAGATGCCCAAGGCTTTATATAAAACGCAGTTAAAGTGCAAATAAAAAGAAGCATTTCAAAATCATATTTTGAATATATTTTAAATTTTAAATCTTAACAAAACAAATACCTTAAATCAATATTGTAGTTACAATCAAACAAAAATGTACAAAAGTAAACAGGTTACATACAAGTAGAAATGTAAATTTAAAATGTATTTTCCCTTGCCTTAATATTCGCGAAAGTTTGCACAACATCGTCAAATGACAACTGTCTTGTACTAACATTTTCTAATGGCATGATAGCAAGATCGGCTTAGTTCAAGCATTGTTGACCGTAACTTATTTTTAATTAAGGTAATTTTTGAAACAGAGTGCTCTCCTTCACAGTTGATCAGAATAATTACCAAATACAATTAAAAAGTGGTAATTACATTTGGAAAAACATCAATCAAATTATTATCTTAAATATATTTATCAATTTCTTGGCAACAAAATTACAACACTCTTGATAAATTCTGAAAACTGTGACTTTCTAGTGTTAAAGATCCATTAAGGTCACCATTGTAGGAATTTAGTTTTTAAGCGAAACTTCGTTCACAGTATTTGAAGATTTGCACTCAACTAAAAATGGAAATTGTGTTTGAAAATGTATATAGGACTATAGGCGATTATTAAGTCCACTCTATAACTTATGAACTATCACAAATAATGTTTCTACTTCAATTTTTTTCTGTGTTTGATAACATTCTCATTGTTGGTCTCGTTATCTCCTGCATATTTTTTCTTTTATTGTCTTTCAGACGAGTCAACAAAACTCCTGGGAAAGTTTTCGCTTTCTTTTCGTATTTTACAGAACTAGCTCTTTCACTGACTGAATTTGACTAATTACGCAATAAGGTTACAGCCTGTTAACAAGACCAAGGTAGGTTTCTGTGAGCTAGCACTAACTTTATCAAATCTTTTCAAAATAGCATGCCAAAGAACAACGTAAAAACAGACCCAAACTTCATAAATTTCTTTTGCAAAGCTTTCGCCTCCCCCCGGGAATTAAATTTGTCTTCAATATTTTCGGATATAGTACCCACTTCCACAAGGAATTTTATTAATTTTTTTAGCATAATACATTTGAAGAGGTATTAATTATAAACATAAATAAACTTTAACTTTCACTAACCCCTTGGGGTTCTCGAACATTACAAATATTTATGATACTAGGAAAATGTTTTTATATTCGTCCATCCCAAATTAGGAAACAACACTAAATTTAAAGTGAGGGGGGACTAGCCCCCCCCCCCCCCCCCCCACACACAACACATAAAACCTGGTCGGTTGTATAATCACTCGACGGGTTCCTTTACACCTTTGCGAAAGGCCAGGCGACCCACCCTATTTCGTGTATCTCGGCCTTAAGCTGGCATCACCCACTATCTGCCCCCCCCNCAGTCTCACAAGACTAGGAGGGGGGTCACGACTCCCCCGATTTGACTCCTCGGTCACCTGCCGACGTCGACAAAGGGGTTCACGACGCCGTCCCTGGATACGGCGGTAGGGATGGGCAGGAGCGTCGTAATCGCCGATGCCCCGGACGATCTGGTTGGAGGTGGCTAGCGCCCGACTGAAAATCCTCTCCACCAGACCGCGGATACGACTGTCCAGGAACGGGAGGGGGGCCTGAGTACCCAACGCGCACACAATGTTGTCACAGTTGGTGAACAGTGCTTTAACTGACTCATAATGGCAACACCATCTGGTTTGACTGTAGTATATATAATCTGCTCTTACCTCCAAGCAAGGTTATGGTTATTATCAAAATTTCAAATGAATCCTTAGATTGTATAGGCAAAACCAAAAATCACAAAAAATTAGAACGCCATCAAAGATTTCTTACAACCCATTAAAAAAGGATACTTTGTATATCTAGCTAGAAATAGAGGAACTATATTAATGATGAACCTACCAGCCCAGTTAAACATCTAGAGCAGAAAAATATATTCCTAAACTCACAAAAATTATATAGAAAAAAAATCACATAAATAAGGGAATAAAATGCGATTTTTAAAGTTGCGCAAGACCATTCAGAATGGTTCAGGAGCCGGCGCCGGGGCACCTGACCCAGCACGGGCCTGGGGCTGCAACACCTGTAGCCCTCTCCCCACCCCCTTAATCAGGTATACTGCTTAGATCATTCAATCACTATACGGTAAAGTAGATCAAGTAACTTTTCTAACTGTCAGATAAGGTTCTTCCTATTAAAATGTGACTGTAGTGATAGTTCACGTTAAATTAGTTTGGTCTTTTCTAACTAGTGAAAATCAATTTAAAAATAATGTTCATGTGCACACATATTTATACGTCTTACTATCCGTCCATGCTATCTACATATTTAAACCAACGAGATGATGGGGGAAAAGGGATTTTTAAGAAACAGCATTTGTATAAAATTCACCCCATGAATGTAGCCTTGCGATCAATCGAGTCGGTCATTTTCACTTTATTTTTGAAGAATTTTTTTTTTGGGGTGCGGGGGGGAACTTGAAGTATTTTTCAATATGGCTTTTGCAATTTTGTTCAAAATTTAGTTGTATCTGGAGGGTGTTTTACGTTATAAATAAAATCGTAAACGTGTTTTTAAAAGTAAAAATAATTTGATTGTAATATACGAATTACTGATTTTTGAACATTTTTATTAATTGCTTTAGCATTTTTTTTTTCAAAATATGTATTTATTTGGTAAGTGTTTTATATGTTAATCAAAGAAACTTATTTGTTTAAAAAAAATACCCATACAAGAGAAGTTTACTGATAAATGATTCCTGAACGTTTGATATAGATACATGAAAATTTACTACGATTTAATCGTACCATTAATTTTATTCCCTGTTTTCCTTCAAAACCTGATTATTCTGTCCAAAATGAAACCCTATCTCGTCAGAATGTTGCTCTGCCCCTACTTCCCTATCGTATTGACATTCTTGATTGACGTTTCCCCTTCTGATAACGCCTTGTTTGTTCCGTTAAGACGCTGTGTTAAGCCTTGGCATTCATTCAGTGTGATCCTTGGAAAGTAAAAAATTAACAAGGAAGTTAGCTGTTTAGGTTGAAGAGCAAAGAATGGAAAGGAGGGGGGAGGGGGGAGCCATGTTAACACCATGTTCTCTTTTGTTGCCGACCGATGATCAACACAGAGTGACACCTTCATCTGAGACGCGACGGCGTTAACGAGTTCATTTTTTTTATTGATAAAAACATCCCTGAGTCGAGCCGCACCTTAACAGGACACACGTACCAGCGTAAAGGAGAGGAGATATGTTGGTTTTTTTAATTTATAGAATACTTAGGACACACGGACCAGCGTAAAGGAGAGGAGACATGTTGGTTTTTTTATTTGTAGAACACTTAAGACACACGGACCAGCGTAAAGGAGAGGAGACATGTTGGTTTTTTATTTGTAGAGCACTTAGGACACATGGACCAGCGTAAAGGAGAGGAAACATGTTGGCTTTTTTAATTTATAGAATACTTAGGACACATGGACCAGCGTAAAGGAGAGGAGACATGTTGGTGTTTTATTTGTAGAGCACTTAGGACACACAGACTAGCGTAAAGGAGAGGATACATGTTGGTTTTTTTAATTTATAGAATACTTAGGACACACGGACCAGCGTAAAGGAGAGGAGACATGTTGTTTTTTTATTTGTAGAGCACTTAGGACACACAGACCAGCGTAAAGGAGAGGAGACATGTTGGTTTTTTATTTGTAGAACACTTAAGACACACGGACCAGCGTAAAGGAGAGGAGACATGTTGGTTTTTTATTTGTAGAGCACTTAGGACACACAGACCAGCGTAAAGGAGAGGAGACATGTTGGGTTTTTTTATTTATAGAACACTTAGGACACATGGACCAGCGTAAAGGAGAGGAGACATGTTGGTTTTTTATTTGTAGAACACTTAGGACACATAGACCAGCGTAAAGGAGAGGAGACATGTTGGTTTATTATTTGTAGAGCACTTAGGACACACAGACCAGCGTAAAGGAGAGGATACATGTTGGGTTTTTTAATTTATAGAATACTTAGGACACACGGACCAGCGTAAAGGAGAGGAGACATGTTGGTTTATTATTTGTAGAGCACTTAGGACACACGGACCAGCGTAAAGTAGAGGAGACATGTTGGTTTTTTTTATTTATAGAACACTTAGGACACATGGACCAGCGTAAAGGAGAGGAAGAATGTTGGTTTTTTATTTGTAGAACACTTAGGACACACGGACCAGCGTAAAGGAGAGGAGACATCTTGGTTTTTTATTTGTAGAACACTTATTTTTTATGGATGGACGTAGAGTGAAAAGCATCGACATTTTAACATCTATGAGATCCACTTAGGGCAATGAATGATCTAAGGCAAGGGTTTTTAAACGGGGGTCCACGGACCACTAGAGGGTCCACGGTTAGGCTTCAAGTGGTTAATGGACTGCAAGCATAAAATAAAATACATGCAATAGTTGTGACGTAAGGACATCTAGAATGGTTTGCCGTTGATAAAGAGTTACAAAAAACCTATGTGCATACACATATACATACCTTATCACGCCGTTTCCTTACAGTATAGGCAAGAAACTGTGCATAGAGGCCTAGCTATTAAAAACTACTCTATTCTTAATCCATCCTCACTAACTTTCTCCACACTTCCCTAACCTCTCATATTAAACATCTCTACACCAGTCATACATGCTCTTTTATTCTTAAAACTCTTAATGTTTCTCTTTTTCAAACATTCATCCAAAACATCTAACCATATTTTGCGTGGCCTAACCCTTCCTTTTGATTCACACTCTACCTTCATATATCGTCTTCGTTACTCGATCCACATTGACCAAACCAACGTAACACACCTCTTTCACATTGACTTAGTGGATTCCCTTATAAACTGCACTCCTTCAGACCCGCCTCGGTGGTGTAGTTGGCTAACGCGTCAGTCGTGTTGAGCTCGACTGCTGAGGACGAGGAGATCGAGGTTCGAATCTCGGTTGGGTGAGCTGAGGGTGGTTTTTTCTAAATGGTTTTCCACTCTCCCTCCACGCAAATGCGGGCTCACTTCCTCTAATTAAACCTTCCCAATTCCTAATCCATTAGCGTAATTAGTACTTAAAGCGTATAACCGAAACGGTTAGTAAAGACGTGGTGCTAAATAATAAAAAAAATGCACTCCTTCAGCACCCATTCATTACTGACTCTTCATACGAGGTTTTCCACATATATGTCTCAGATATCTCATTCCAGCGACATCCACCTTGCCAATATTGTTGTCACAAAATTTTCTGACAGCTATGTGTATATATTTGCCCGCGAAGCATTTGTTTTCGGTATGTGAGATCTGGTTCAGTTTGCTACCACATATATATTCTTGAGGCAGGGTTTCCATCTCTTGTTGCTATCAAAACAAAAAAATAACGAATTAAATTGGATGTCAAAGATGACAAGCGCAATGCACCGCCAAAGACTATTCCACAAATTCAATTTCCTATTCAAGAAAAACAACAGTACTCTTATCATTTACCTTTACTTTTGAAAAATTTTATATACACAATTTGGATTTATTTCACTTTTCTTTAGGACGTATTAATTGATTTTTACATAAAATGGGAAAGTGAGAGAATAAAACATCGTAAAGATTGTTTTTATAACATGTCCATGTGAATGTTATTATTATTATTATTGAAGTTTAGAGGCTCGTCGACACAATGAGGTCATTAGGGCTTGAGAATTTAATTAATTTCAACTGCAATAAAGTAGATTGTGTGCACAATTTTGTTAGATTGTAATAACATGCAATTTTATGTGGAGGGGATTTATGGTCATATTTTCAAACGTGTCTGTGAACAAAATAAATAAATTAAGAACCACCGGTCTAAGTCGTCGCTCTGACAAGAGACTAGACTGCTGATGACGGGCATATCGTGGTTTAATCCTGGTTGGGTGTCTGAGAGTGTATTTTCCTAAAGGGTTTCCCCAATATCTCCACGCAAATGCGGGTGCACTTCCTCTAATTCAACCTTCCCAATTCCTAATACAATAGCGTAGTTAGTACTTAAAGCGCGTAACCCGAACGGGTAGTAAGACGCGGTGCTAAATAATAATAAATAAATAATTTTTAAAAAAATCCCACCTACACTCCAGTGACAAATTGACTTTACATAATCCGTGTAGCCCAACGGCAAAATACGGAGGGCAAATATATTTCGTGGTGTTTTGACTACAAGATAAAGTTAAATCCATGATAAATGTTGTATATAGGTAGATATTAGTATTCTTTTTCAGAAAATATAAAATTTGATTCGGGTTTCTATAGAGATGTCCACAGTTGGACTCATTTTATCGACACATATCGATGAAAGTGAATCAAGTGAGAATGGAGCACATTCCTTTCGAAGTGCGTTGAAGCGTGTTGCTAAGAGCAGTAATATGTGTTTGGTATGTTCAAAGTATTTCGAGGAAAGGCGGGAATATTTCATAACCAGTTGAAGAAGTCTAAGGACAGTATCACACTGTCACAGTTCTTTTATAAAATTATTTGATAAAATAATTATACTGTATCTTTAACAAACCATCAAAGATAGTTTTTAAAATAATATATTTTACAAATATTTTTTATAAAAGATGTACTGTGCACTCTGAAAAGTAGAAAGCTTACTTTCCACTTTTCCACTATGGATTATCTTATAAAATAGGGCCATGGTATCATCAGTCAAGGTAATACTGCTACTTTTCAGGGTAGACTGAGTGGACAGTACATTATAAAATATATTCTATGGTTTTATTAAAGATAATGTCAAAATCTGAAATTCTAACCTGTTCACGCAAAGCAGTTAAAAATGTAACTGTCCAATATGAAGACACAAACTTCTAGTCTATAAGATAGGTGTGTTTTTTCTTTAATTAATAGATTACCTCTGGTGATCAATTTTTTAAATCTCATGGTAAACTAAAAAAATATTGGTCATGCTTAGCAACAATTTTAGCAATGAAATAGGCCTATTGTACAAAATTTGAAGAAAATGTGATGTGATGTAGGCTAATAACACATATATATATATATATATATATATATATATATATTGCTCTAAAACTATTAATATAACTAAAATACCTTTATATTATTTTTAGTTGTATACCTACGTTTAACAACGAAATTACTTAATAGATAAACTAGGACGTACGGTGGTTTTAGAGGAAATGAGCGAGCATTTGCTTGAAGGAGAGATATGAAGGACCTCCAGTTACGGAAATACGAAACCTCTAGGGAAACCGGTCAAGTGCCTCAACCGTCAGTCCAGTTCATCGTAAGCCTAACGACATAGACTGCGTTATCACGTGGTGTATGTATGCTATTTATAAATATCATGATGGTTAAATTAATGCTACGACATTTTAGGTTTTTTTGGGCAATAAAACTAAGAACTGAACGTGGTAATAAAAACCCATTAACTTTTTACGAGCTGAAGGAAAATGCGTTGAAAGTATATACTAATATATATACTGCATCAAAAGTGACAGCTGCAGATCACATGGCTTGACTTATGAATACGTGAAAGTAGATCTAGTAGCTTTCATAGCTGCCAGACAAGCGTCTTCCTATTTTGATTGAACTGTACGTAATAATACTGGAGTATACAATTGAGCGAATAGTTAGTTAAAATATTTGTTGATACAGTAGTTTTCAATTTGGCTAACAATGAGCTTTGTAAAGGATTAAAGAAATATTAACACGAAAAAAGAGTGTTTTTTCTTAATTTTTTAATATATATATATATACATACACACACATTCAACGGAAATTGTATTCACCCTCCCTCCCCACACCATCCACCCTCATGTTCGCTCTCTCTACGCACCACCTCTTTACACCAAATTTCTTTTTGACGTTCCAAACGAGTGGGTTTCATCTTGCGAGACTCACTCATTAAAAAATTAAGAAAAAAACACTCTCATTTCTTGTTAATATTTCTTTAATCCTTTACAAAGCACATTGTTAGCCAAATTGAAAACTACTGTATCAACAAATATTTTAACTAACTATTCGCTCAATTGTATACTCCAGTATTATTACTTACAGTTCAATCATAATAGGAAGAACCTTATCTGACAGCTATGAACGCTACTAGATCTACTTTCATGTATTCATAAGTCAAGCCATGTGATCTGCAGCTGTCACTTTTGATGCAGTAAATATTATAAATACCTTTAAGATAACACTAAAAATATACCAAATTAATTTATCATATATTTTGGCCGAAAAAAAATTTACGTCATGTATTTTCTAAAAGGTCCTGCCTCTGTTTTTGATCTTAAAAATTGTAAATAACATTTTTAAAATGAATTTTATCTATGTTGACCCTACCTCTTTATGTTAAAGTACATTTTTAAATTATAACCTGACAACTTGTACATGTCCAATCAATAATTAAGCAGCTTCAGTTTGTTCCTTAATCTCCCAAACATTTTTTTTTTGTCTCATTGTATTGTGATTAAGAGCTGCTGTCCCAATCATCTTTAAGACGATTACCACACTTTATAAGACTCCCATCCCCTTACACTTTTTTTTTCTCCCCAATCTTCTCACCCGCACAATACAAAGCGTAGCAAAAAGCTATGAGGATGGAGTTTTATCTGCGTCATCTGTAACCTGATTGGTCAATCTGAAGTGTTAGACCCGCTCCTGTGACCCCAACAGGCAATCCACCCTCAACCCACCCCGCATCCTAAGAAAAAAAAAGAGCTAATCCTGGAGCCGAGCTGTCAAGAGACTTCATCAGGAGATCTCTAGACAGATTCTTGGTGGAAAACTGACATAATGACCTCCCACTTACTTATTGGTGGAAAAAACACATAATGACCTCTTACATTTTTAATGTTTTCTTAGCACAACGTCTTACTACCCTTTCGGATTCTCCGCACATGGTACTACTAATTACGATTTTGTGTTGTGAATGAATAAGATTGAATTAAGAGGAAGTGTATCTTCATTTACGTGGAGGGTGAGTTGAAAGCAATTTTAAAATAAGCACCCTCAGTACAGCCGATTGGGATTCGAAGCCCTTTTCCCCTTCAATGACAGACAAGTATATAGCGAGAGTGACGCCTTGGACTATGCAGTCACTGAAGTGGGTTGACCTCTTACCACATTCTTGTTGGAAAACATATGTAATGACCACATACAAAAATTACTTATAAGTATAAAATAAATTAACACTTTTTTAAAGGAACATTTTGGGTATTTTAATCATTTTGGGCAAGCGGAGAAAAGGCGTCAATCTCATCTGGTTTGGTTTTTTGATCGTGATAAGGTTGTTATTTTTTTTATGATATCTTGACCCCTCTATCACCACGCAAACTTCAGTACATTTCCTCTCAATTCTACCCATTCTTCTCATTTGTATGGTTAAATGCGTATTTTAGTGCACCTAAAAATGTTTTTTAAGTCATCGGTTATTTGACCAATGTTCTAGATTTTTTAGTAAACTTAAAGCATTTTTCATTAACATTTTTTAAACTACTCACGAATACTTCTTATTTCGTTTCATTTCTTTTTTTAACGGTCCTCATAATGGATCGTTTCTGTTTTGTCGATTCATACAGAAGCAAATAAATAATAGAATTGTTTTGTAATTTATTTTGACACGCGGACGCCTTCCAGCAGATCTATAAATAGTTATTATGGTGGTACATATTTATTTTGTAAAGTTGTAAAACAGCCGATTCAGTTGAATTCAATTTTATTAGGATATTTATTTTCATCGAATGTTGTTTAATTGCTATATTCCCTTTTATTTTACTTTTTGTTAAGGTGGTATGGAAGAGAAAGAACGTGATTTAAGGTCAGTATTATTGTAGCATCTATAAAAAAAATTACTTTTTGGGATGATATAAATAAAATATTTATACCGTGGATACGTTTAGATTATTTTTCTAGAAATAGCAAAAATTCTTGAATATCTGTCATGAGCATACCAGAATTTGACAGATTCCTTAAAAATGAAGATAAAAAGGGTATGTTTAAGTGTCATGAATCATGATGTCCATGACAAATATTCAAAAACTATTGAGAATACTCTGTGTAGAAAATTTAAACTAAGTAAATGTATCTACTGAAACAATACTTGTTATTTTTGTCAACTCTGTTGATATTTAGAAGATTTTGGGATATATCTTTTAAGGTTTTGCGAAACGTCTTAACGTTGTTTTTTCCTGTCATATTTATTAGAGGTCATTGTATGTCATTTTTACTCCAAGCAATGATATAATCCTCTTAGACGCAAGATGGCGGACACACTCGATATTTAATTGACTGCGGCCTAAATCCTCACTTTTGTTGTGTGCTATTGTTTTGTGTAGGAGGCTTAAGAGGAGGGGAAATAGGAGGGAGAGTCAGGACTGTAAGTCCAAATATTGGGGATATTAAAACACTTTATCTTGACTTACTGCAAAGATTTATGATAAAGAGATTTCGCGGTAGGTTTGCCCACTTTTACGAAAGAGAAGAGTTTATTTTAATTTGTTTAAATATAAACGCTCGTCATAATCGCCTACATTTTTTGATAATTTTTTTTTAAATCTGGTTAACAGCCACGCCGATGGGCACGTGAACTAAACGTCATGCTCATCTATAATAGAATGTTCACAGGAACAGCCTTTTTGAAAAAAACACTTTTTTCAGCCCAAATTGATAACTTTTTAAATATTATAGTGCTATTTATAGGTATTGATCATATATATCATAAAAGACAGATGATGACAACACGGTTTGACGTATAAACACGTGAAAGTATATGTAGCAGCTTATGAAATGTTTCACTGTGAGGGATGTATAAAATTGAACACACGCAATATTTTGTGGAAATAATGCATTAATTTACATTATGGAGGAGAAGGCAGAGTACAGGGCGCATTGGCGGTCTAATCTCACTGATAAGAGGAATGGGCCTGTCGTAAGACAGAACACCTACTAATAACATAATGGTCGGGGGGGGGGGGAGGGGGNGGGGGGAAGGGGGGGGAGCGGATAATTTTTGTTACAAGAAACGAAGGAAAATAATCCTGCAACTTTTTTTAATTTCTTTTATGAGTTTTTTTCACAGAAAATGAAGCGCTACTGTTCTGTATTTTACAAGAATAATCGGAGTGTTTCAGTTAATATTAGTATTGATTAGTTTTTTTAGTCTAAATGGTGTTACCGATTTTAAAAAATCTCGGATTATTGTGTTTCTAGAGTATTAAGATTAATAATTTAGTGATCTGAACGTTAAATATATTTTTTTTTAAAAGGGATAGCTATTTAATTCATATAACATTCATTAAAGGGAAAACCGTTTGGCGGGCTGTCAAAACCCTTTCGCTTGAGTTGAGGCCGATATTATAGAACATCAGTATTATATTCACCATTTCTATTTCTCTCATAAACTGGTGAGTGGTTCATGGTAGCTTCTTGCACGAGATATTTTGGTGTCTAAGAATGTGCTAATGTGGGGCGATGTAATGAATGGCTTTTGTTTTTTATTCGTACATTTAAAAAATTATAATATTACTAAATAGTGCTTCATCAATGGACATTCATCTTAGTCCATTTCTTTTGTAGATTTATCCAGGTAAAAATCTACATGATATTCCAGAGTCTTTCATATGGAAACTGTTGTCCATAATACTCCGTCCGTCACTTTTATTTAGACAAAGTGCTCGGTGATTTATGAGCTGTAATCTATAAACAGGGCATTATGTCTCAACCCCACTTGTCACAACAAGTACGAGGAATAAATACCTGAGTGTGACTTACAATAAATCCCACAAATATGACACAAGGCAAATATTGTAGTGCCAAGGACATGTCACAAGAACAAATAATGGAAAAGGCATGTATGTGTCCATGATGAAATCTACCCTTTTTTCATTGAAATGAAAGGAAGAACTCTTTTTCTTGGAATTTTCGGAGATTACATTCTAAAATCACTGATTGATTGGAGCTGGATAAGGTATAGTTTGACTTTCCTGCAAATAAACATTTGGGGCGCCATTTTAAAAGATGGAGTGTTTTTTTTTTTGCTGTAAACATTTATAACATTTTACTATATTATTAGTGATATTTTGTACGCTTTGATAATGTATATCAAAAGTGACATTGGCAGACCACATGACTTAATGTATGAATATATGAAAAGTGTTTTAGTAATTTTATTATAACTATCACCCACCTCGGTGGCGTAGTTGGCTAACGCGCTTGTCGTGTTGAGCTCGACTGCTGAGGACGGGAAGATCGAGGTTCAAATCTCGGTCGGGTGAACTGGGGGTGGTTTTTCCTAAATGGTTTTCCACTTATTCCTAATCCATTAGAGTAATTAGTACTTAAAGCGTATAACCCGAAAGGGTAGTAAGACGCGGTGCTAAATATTATTATTATTATCATTATTATAACTATCAAAAAAGTTTATTTCTATCTAAATCAGAGTGTAGTACTTGTTTAATAAAGTGCACACATAGTACATGTTTTTTTTTATTTAGCAACGCGTCTTACTAAACGTTGGGGTTATAAGCTTTAGTACTAAATACGTTAATGGGTTAAGAATTGGGAAGGTTGAATTTAGAGGAAATGAACCCGCATTTGCGTGGAGGGAGAGTGGAAAATCACCCCAGTTCACCCGACCGAGATTCGAACCTCAATCTTCCCGTCCTCGGCAGTCGAGCTCAACATGACTAGCGCGTTAGCCGACTACGCCACCGAGGCGGGTCATGGAACATGTTGTCTACCCTAAAAGGCATCAAGTTCACCTTGATTATTCCACTATGTTATAGCTAATAAGATATGGTCATAGATTAATATGTCAAGGTAAGACTGCTACCATTTAGGATAAACGAAGAGTGTTAAAAAGCATTTACTTTATAGATAACGATTTTAAGTACTTGACGCTAACCGAGAGAAATTATTTTAATTTAATAATTGTACGTGGAAGGTAACTTTTAAGTTAGTAACCACCCTGCGCTGCCACGGGCCTAGCCCAGTTTTTAGTTAATTTAAAAAAAATCTAGTCAAAATTTTAAAATTCTGTCTTCAAAAGGCACAGGGGCTACTTTTTTTTTCAGATTTCTGCGTTCAGCAGAGATCACGTAATGATCATGACAGGCAAACACACTTTTCATTTTATTAATCTAGAAGATCGAAGATGAATAAGATAATGATGATGATGATAAAGATGCTGAAGAAGAAGCTCTGCAATTTTGGAGTCTTAAAACGGTGACCTTCGCCCCAACTGAAGATGGTACTAACAACTGAGACGCGGAGATACGAAAACAAATCGCACAATTAGATTCAACGATGGGTTGTTTCCCACTTGACGAGGATGAGTCAGCGAAACAGGAGGCTGAGACATCAACCCGTCCCCCGAACTTTAATTACGGACCGCCAATCAACAGATGTTGGTTCAAGTGGGATGAGACACTCAGAATCCCAGATTAGTTGACAGTCAAAATAGACAAATAAAAGAGGGAGGAGGTAGAATATTCTGCGACTCGCATACCAGCACCCTGAGCATTAGCGGTGTTTATTGAGCACCACCATTCACTATACATTTAGGTTTGATTTTGAATTAGAAAGGTTGAATTTAGAGAAAATGTACCCACATTCCGTGGAAGGAAAGTTGAAATGAAAAAAAAAAACCTCCATACGCCCAACCGGAATTCTAACTCTGATATTCCCATCAATGGCAGTTCAAGTATATTGTGAGAGTGACGCCTTATACCATTCGACCACCAAAGTGGGTCTAGGTACTATTCTTATCTCTCTATAGCCCTGATTCGAACTGAAGACACTTAAGGTGAGGATATAGGAGACGCTAAAAAAGGTAAGTATTTGTGCAGTTTTTAAACAAAACAAAACAAAAAATTTTTGGCCAAAATAAATAAAACTTTGCTTCTAAGCAAACAAAATCATTTAATTTTCTTCATCCAATGATATCAAAAACTCTTTAATATATTTTAAGGGTGACTTAGAAGTAAATGACAACTTTTCATCTTATTTTAAAAAGTTTCTCATCTACTCATGACAGATATTCAACAACTGTTGATATTACCATGTGAAGAAAATTAAACTCTATGTTTGTACTAAAGAAATATTTGATTCATTTTGTCCAAAAAAAAAGTTTTACTATAAATACTGCAAAAACACTGGTCTTTTCTCGCATTACCTACATCATCACTTTAAAAAGATCGAATGGAAGGTTTATATCTCTGAGTGTACAGACACATAAGGTTCGTTGACTTAAGGGAATGTATCTCCGGAGATACAAGTTGGTGATGAAGGCCCTCCCTCTTAGAACAATACGACGTTATGGTAGCCTCAAGGCGGTCCTTAGCTCTCTCTGCCAGGGCAAACACCCGGGCAACTCGGGAACTTATCAGCTGCATCACTCTCACGCTAGCAAGGAAACAGCTCACAAGAAGAAAACAGCTCATCCAACTCAGGGAGTGAGTTTGTACACTCGCTTTTGGTTGGAAAATAAGCCACGAGCCAGGACAGACATGGAATTATCGAGTCACTTCGAAAATACTTTAAGAAGAAAAATAAAACATGCATTGCAAAAAAAACTGTCGTAATAAATTCAATGTGAGTTTAACAAATATATTGTAACACAACGAGGGGTAAACCGACAAAAACTTTCTTGTCGGAAATAAACGTTAAATGATTGCTTCTTAACTAGAAAAAATTAACTAATGGTACTGTGCAGCACAAAGACGTGCTTGCTGCTTTACATAAAAATGTAGATATTTATTCAAAGTTCGTAAAATATGTGAGACAAAATAAGAGATATTGGTGCAGGAAAAACAAACCCCACCAAATAGCACAGATTAAATATTTTAGGCTACATAAACATTGACTATTGAGAAAAAAATATTATCTCGGTATTTATTATTATTATTATTATTATTAGCACCGCGTCTTACTACCCGTTCAGGCTAAACGCACTTACGCTAACGTGTAATGGTAGGGTGATTGTGAGATGAAATGGAAAACCTACAGTTTAACGTGGAATCCGAACCACGGTGGAGGCCTGGCATTCCATGCATTCCACACATTCACAAGTTGTGATTAATATACGTCTTGTCAGAGGTGAAGGAAGGGTTTGGCAATCAGATAAATCTGTGCCGGAGCCAAGGATTGAACCCCGGACTCCCAGCATAGAAGTCTGACAGCTTACCCCTAGAACACCAGGTCACCTCGCCTGCAGTTAAAACAATCCATTTTGTTGGTGTTCCTAGCCAAATTTCTTGCCATCCAACATGCTGGGATCAACATTCTTTCTAACTTAAGTGTAACATTTAAAAAAATTATGCATATATTTTTGAAATATATTTTTTCCGAGAAGTCGTGAAAGAGCAAGTGAGTGACTGACTGAGTGTTTGATTGGGTAGCTTGCTGAGTGATTGACCGATTGAATGAGTGAATGATTAAGTAACTGACTTAGTTACTAAGTGAGTGACCAAGAGACTGTTTCCTTGGCTCCAGCACAGATTTATCTGATTGTCACACCTTTCCTTCACCTCTGACAAGATGTGTATTAATTACAACTTGTGAATGTGTGGAATGCCAGGCCTCCACCGTGGTTCGGATTCCACGTTAAACTATAGATCCTTCATTTCATCTTACAATCACTTTACCATTAATGAGTGAGTCACTGAGTTATTAAGTGAATGGGTGACTTAGTGAATATGTGAGGGAGTGATTGAGTAAGTTGATGAGTCGGTAAGCGATTGAATGACTGAAGGAATGATGGATTTCACGAATTATTGAGTGAGTGAGGGAGTGAGTGACTAAATGACTGAGTTTATGAGTGAGTGACTGTCTGAATAAGTAAATAGTGAGTGAGTGAATGAGTGAGGGACTGATTGAGTAAGTGACGACTGAGCAAAGGAATAAATGACTGAATAAAGTAATGTATGAGTGTGTCTGAGTAAGGGGCAACTGAATAAGTGACGAGTGAGTAAGTGATGACTGAGTGAATAAGTAAGTTATTGAATTAATGAGTGACTTAGAAAGTGAATGAGTGAGTGACTGAGCAAGTTATTGAATTAATGAGTGACTTAGAAAGTGAATGAGTGAGGGACTGAGTAAGTTATTGAATTAATGAGTGACTTAGAAAGTGAATGAGTGAGTGACTGAGCAAGTTATTGAATTAATGGGTGACTTAGAAAGTGAATGAGCGAGTGACTGAGCAAGGAACGATTTCGTGAGTGACTGAGTACGTGAACTGGTGAGAGGTCTACAGAGTGCCACGTGTTTGTGATCACCTCACTGGTCACGTCTCGACCTTGACCGAAATGCTCGATATTCCGATCTGACCACATTGGGCTTGTTAATAGCTCGAGAACAAGAGCCGACTGGCGTCCTCTTCTTCTCTCTTGTGTTGTGTTTGTTGTGTCGTGGTTTTTTACTTTGTTGTTGAATGAACCTTAACTCCGTGTATTGGGATGTAATACTGGTAAAAATTAGCATAGCTATAAATTAGACGATTGTAGGTGACCTGGTGGTCTAGGGGTAAGGTGTTGGACTTCTGTGCGGGGGTCCGGGGTTCAATCCTCGGTCCCGACACAGATTCATTTGGTTACCAAACCTTTCCTTCACCTCTGACAAGACGTGTATTAATCACAACTTGTGAATGTGGGGAATTCCAGGCCTTCACTGTGGTTCGGATCCCACGTTAAACTGTAGGTCCTCCATTTCATCTCACAATCATCCTACCATTACACATTAGCGTTAAGTGCGTATAGCCCGAACGGGTAGTAAGACGCTTTTCTAATAATAAAATAATAATAATAATTGGACTATACATGAGATATTATGTATATACAAACATGTGTCCCATTTGACCTTGTATCTGAGGTATGGTAATGTTTGTCCTCCAGTAATGTGGAACTGCTTAACGTTATAGAAAGGGCTGTTACCAGGCTGAAGGTCGCCATTTTGAGCACTTCCGCCTATAATGTTAAGCAGCTCAATATTAGTGGGGATATAAACACGACTATAATTCGGAAACAAGGTCAAATAGGACACGTGTTTGTATATTAACTTTTTAAATTTGTTTTTGTGTTTGCTCTGCCCGATGAAGGGGACCCCACAGTTTACGGTACACCTGGATATCTAGACACCATATAAAACTTATTTACCTTATTTTTTAATGAATCACAAACACATCAATTTTTATATAACATAATGAAAAATAATAAAGATGACCTAGAGTTTTTGATTATTACTCAATAGCTAACGTATATAAAAAATATACAAAAGCAATAACAAGACAAAATTCAACAATGATGTGTATAACATTTATTATTTAAAAATGTATTTGTCCATGCGATATCTTAAAATTTTGAATCTATCATATATTTAAGACAGTAAAATATATTGATTTTTTTTAAGGACTAGAAATGATTTATGTTTGCTTTGACAATAACTATGCAGCGGATGACTAATGACTCCAATATACAGCCCAATTTACTTAGGAAGAACCTTCTCAGACAGCTGTGCTGGAGGTGTTTTGTTCCTTCCTAAATTGTGTTCCACCCTCTCTCCATGTAAATGTTGCTACATTTTATATAAAACGGTACCTTATTCATCCTTATTTCATAAGCGTAATTAGTGAATGGGTATAATCCATCCGGATACTAAGGGCCAGTTTCATAGTCAGACTTAGCACGCCTAAAGTGCGAGTCGATACTAAATACAGGAAGACACCTAACTAGACCAGAATGGAATGGGCCAGTTTCATATGTGAGCTTAGGTAGGTGTCGTCCTGTATTTAGTATAACGCCGCACTTGAGGCGTACTAAGCCTGACTATGAGACTGGCTCATTGACACGATGTGGAAAAAAAGAGTAAAAAAAACTCCATAGCATCATCCCGCAGTCAAGCCATACCAACCAAGTGGCCACCGTCTGTTGACGAAGATATTGCCAACTTCTGTGGATAAAGAATGTTATGTGGTCAGCACAACGAATCCTCCAACCATTAGTCTTAGTTTTCTAGACCAGAGCAGCTACTTTTAAGTCAAGTAGCTCCTCATTTTGTCCTCACGAGACCGAGTTGACCCGTTCCAGACCCAATGATTCACAGATTAATCTGGAAGAACCTGGGATAAAACTCACGACCTTTGGATCTATAGTCAGAAACTCTGACCATTAGGCTACAAAGGTGGTCAATTTTTTTTTTTTTTAAGTAGGTCTATTATATTTTTGTACTTGATCATATTTAATTGGGACCACTTTCTTCTGATTCAGAGTGTACTGTACTTATCACAATATTGCCACATGGATGGAATATGACTGAAAGGGGAGGGGGGCTTGAGTACACCTCTCCTCTCCCCCCTTCCCTTTCATTTGCCCC
>CABEEJ010000490.1:11913-25837 GCA_901482245.1 Timema douglasi | reverse complement strand
CTTTCCAGAGATCTGGAGCTGTAAACTTTCCATATTTGGATTGCTTTACGTTATTATGCCTTGATTCCCAGCCACGAGATCGTGCCAATAATATTTACAGAAGGGGGAAAAGTAAAATAAAAATATGTTTATTCTAAATCCACACAACACATTGTATATCTCTTATACTGAGCGGGAATGATCTAATGGGTTACATTGTATGATTTCTCAAAACAGGTTCTCATGAATTATCTTCAGAGGAAAACTGTTCTGTTTTCTTGAAATTCACCTTACTAGACATGTTTAAATTGTTTGAAACTCTGGTCACTAAAAAAATATGACTAAGTGTTCTAATACGATTACCTTGAATTTCAAATAAAAAATATTGTTATATGTATAGGCTGAATTTGGTAACTAGAGGGAAGGGGGTTTAGTCCCCAAACCACATGAGGTAACAATATATTTAAATTTTTCAGTAATTTGTTTGGTAAATGTTTTGTTGATGATAATTAACAAAAATATACTAAAAGTAAGAAAACAAATAAAAATATGGCACATAGCGGGTATATTTAATAAACATTTAAAGGAGGCCTATACACTTACTACAACAATGTAGCTCGAAATTAAACCCTAATAAAACATATTAGTTACTACAGTAATTTTCGGGGACTATCAGGCCCTTTTTTCAGAAGAAGAGAGTAAAACACTGACCGGGATTGTGGCTAAAGGTTGGTCATTGTTGCTTGGATACTGCAGTTGCCTGTTTAAACGTGTCTCTTTATTTTTTAATATAAATAGATTTTTTAACAGACAACTGCAGAATCCAAGCAACAATGCTCAACCTTTATACATGGCTCAGTAGTATTTCACTTTCTTATGCTCTAGGGGTCAGATGTGCCCTGAATATTACTTTAATGTATTTTGTTGTAATTTAATTGTGAGCTTTGAAGTCGACCTTTTTTTATGGTGTGTTAACCTTGCTTTTCTATCCTCCTTTAAATGGTTATTAAAGGTAAACAATGGTAGGGGAAGTGCAAATCTTCGACACTCACAATAGCCTTCACATATTTAAAACATTTCAAAGTAAGAAGAAGACTTCGATATAGTGTGAACAGTTTTGAATTATTTCATTAGTCATTAAGTCTGCCTATTTAATAGCAGCTACTAAGCAACATTTTAAAGCCGACTAGTGATTAAATGACTTCAATAATGTAAACGTAGATAAACACCTGTATCACAGATATGTCAGCTTATAATAATATAGTGACCTAAATTGGGAGGCGGGTTTGTATAATTCTGCAGTGTTTTGGATTGTGAGTGACAAAACGAGTATTGCACGGTGTTATGATTAGCTAGTAAACAAATAGAATAGAGGCGCTGATCACATAAAGTGTCATCATTCCAGAGGGGGAAACCCGCAGAATAAAGAATGGGATATCCAGCTATTGAGGCTGACTAATCACCATCGAGTCTAGGGGGTCACTCTGCCCGTTTTGGGGGCTACGAGGGTTAAGATGTCAGCACACCAGTACTTGTATTTGAGAGATACCGCTCAAACCCAGAGTACTGGGGTTCGGAGAACGTGTAGGATCATCTAGAGGTCAGACAGGCCATTGGTTATCTCTTGCAATACTTCGTTCTGTCACAAGCTTCCAAATAGTTTCACGTTATTTTATATTTTCAATATCACTATCAACATCACATTTGTAATATACATAGTAGTACTAATAAAAACTATAAAATCCAAGTTGAACGTGCCCCGTCCCCCTCCCCTCATCATTGGCCTTACCGTATCCTAAAAATATTTAGGCCCACAAACACTTGACAAAAAAGGGGAAAGGGGTCACGGAATTTAGTTTTTTCTATAAACCTTTCTTTTTATCCAGACTTACTTAAGTGATAGCTAAAAAGTTAAGAGTTGTATTCTGTGACAACAACAAAAACTTTATCTTTGACTTCGCTTTGTATTTAAGGCGGCCACCTCGGTCAGCGAGCAAGTATCAATCACTGTCAGGCCATACGGCTTAAAATACAATGGTCTGTGTGGTTTTCTGGAACTACTTATATATTCTGTCTAAGCTTATAATAACTTTCACCCTTCACTTATAACAACTCATTATCATGTAAGAAATAAAAAAAATAAAGAAAGAAAACTACGAAACTTCTTGTCCCAAGGTAAATAGGAAATCTGGGTGCTAGTTCTCAAATATTTTAAAATGTTATGTTGTGAGCCTATAAAAAATAGTGTATTTATTAGAGAAATGTTCAATTTAAGGCAATTTTTCCCTAAGCCTAGTTACTCCTTAAATATTCTTAAAAAGCCGTTGAAAATGAGCGATATTTTCAGACTTTTTTCTACCAATAAAACACAAAATATAGAGTTGTTAATGAAAAAGAACCCTGTCGGAATCTTTCTACTTTATTTTGACGTGAACCATATTTTGAAATAACGCGTCGTAGAATTAAATATTGCGATAAAGCTGAACGTCTGCGGGGAAATTTCTTGCTTACCGAGACTGCCCCCTTAAAAAAAAAGATCTTCACACATCTCTTATAAATGTTATTGTTCAGAATCAGAACTAGACATTGTGACCGTTTGACTGTTACTACCGGTAACAATTGGTATTTTATCGACATCGCCGAGTGCAACAAGGCCGAGACTTGGGGGGAGGAAAATCCTCTCAAGGCTGAGTGTAGGGTGGAGAGGGTGTAGAGGACAGGGTGCGTGATGAAATATTCATGAGCTCCCTATGTCTTGTTTGCACGGTGCTTCCACAAGGCGTCAGCCAGAATTATTCAAATAAAAAAAATCTTTTGTTTTCTAAAATTATAATTTAAATTTGAAATAATTATTGTGATGTCGCAGGCTTATTTGTTTGTTGAAAATACGATAAATAAAATACTTTACTTACTTCATACGGTGACCTGGTGGTCTAGGGGTAAGGTGTCAGACTTCTGTGCTGGCGGCCGGGGTTAAATCCTCGATCCCGGCACAGATTTAACTGATTACCAAGCCCTTCCTTCTCCTCTAACAAGACATCTTGTGAATATGTGGAATGCTAGGCCTCCACCGTGGTTCGTATTCCACGTTAAACTGTAGGTCCTTCATTTCATCTCACAATCACCTTACCACATTAGCATAAGTGCGTATAACCCGAACGGGTAGTATAGACGCGGTGCTAATAATAATAATAATAATAATAATAATAATAATAATAATAATACTTACTTTATGGCATTAGGAGCACGAGAGCTCATTGCAGCACTTACAAAAGTACGCCACCTATTTCTATCTTTAGCTAGTTATATCCAGGCACCTCATTACACCCTATTCATTTATTGAGCTAGTTCTATCCAGTCAACCTCATTACACCCTATGCCATCTTGTGCTAGTTGTATTCAATCACCTTATTACACACTATATTTATCAGGTCCATTTTAATATTATCTTCCCACCTGCATCTATGTCTTCCCAATGGTATCTCCCCATTGGGTCTACCAGCCAGTACCCTGAACAAGGTTATAGATTCTTCCATTTGCGCTGCATGTCATACTTACCGTAATATACAGTATCCCCATGGCTTCTTTGGTGCTGACTGACAGCTCACAGCTGACTTCTGACAGTCAACATTTAGGTATATACCTAAATTTTGACTGTCAGAAGTGACAGCTGCTAAACACATGTTTTTGCAGATCATATGGTTCGGCGTAGGGATACATAATTTGGTCTGGTAACTTTTAAAAGCCGTCAGGCCAGTCAATTGCGAGACTGACACCACCACTGCAACCACCTATGCGAACAGTACGTATATTATTTGTCGACTAAATATATTAATATGTAATTAGGATTTTTTTTTTCAAATCTAAATAAATTTAACAAAATTAGTTCAGGATTCTAAAAATGTATACTTTGTTCATATGAGGAAAAAATATTAGAAAAAATACATAAACTCAAACTGTTTCCAGATTTTAAATACTCTATGCGAACTCGAAACGTCCTGTGATTGGTCAGCCAGCCGACAAGATAATACATTTATATATAATTACCCACCTCGGTGGCGTAGTTGTCTAACGCGCTTGTCGTGTTGACCTCGACTGCTGAGGACGGGGAGATCGAGGTTCGAACTAAATGGTTTGCAACTCTCCCTCCACGCAAATGCGGGTTCACTTCCTCTAATTCAACCTTCCCAATTTCTTATTCATTAGCGTAATTAGTACTTAGAGCGTATAACCCGAACGGGTAGTAAGACGCGGTGCTAAATATTACTAGGCCTATTATATATCGAAATGATTCCGTTTGTTTTCGTGACTGTTTAATTCAGTTATTATCCTAACACATACTATGTTTACTGTTTATTTATGATATACTATTCACATTATTAGAATATATCCAATTTTATTTGTTGAGTTTTATTTATTATTTCCATTCTACTGTTGATAATTCTCGCCTTTAAAAAAAACTAAATAAAATACAAAAATGACAGAAAATGGCTTCATGAAAGCAATTATATACAAATTACCATGTGTAGATATTATGAGGATGGTGGTGTCATTTCTGTCAACAAATGAAATGTGTGTCGGTGCAAACCTGAAAGGAGTAAAAAATGGCATGTTAGTTAAATATTGTGCTATAATTATGGAGTTCATATACATATTGACTAAAGAAGAGCTTATTTTGCAAATAACCACTATATGTAAAATATCTGCTATGATTATTTCAACTGTTCTTTCAAAATTAATCATTCTTACTAAAATCGTATTGGAATGTTTTATACTTATTTAAAGTTTAAAGCCATTGACAACTATTAACATTTCACTTTTTGGTCCAATTTGTGCTTTAATGATTAATACATTTTATCTGAATAAAATGATGAAATACACCTAAAAATAATATCAGGGAAAAAAAAAATCAAATGTTTCGAAATTTATATTTGCAAGTTAAAAAATGTGTAAGTCCCACATTGTGTGAAATAAAGATAAACCAGTGCCTTGGCTCAGCCGGTAGCATTTACGCCTACTGATCTAAGGGTCTAGGGTTCGATTATTGGCGATGCAGAAAAATGTACTAAGTGTAATGGGCCTCCCTTACGCAGGGATGGATTTGCGTATGGGTTCTGGGCCTGGCGATATAGTCTGTACGTTCATAAAGTGCACATTAAAAAACCCTCAATGAAATTAAATAAGCAATAAAGGTTCCATTTATTTTAATAATTCTTTAAATTAGCATAGAACGATTATAAAGTTTGAAACCAACATTTCGTTTCTTTAAGTTAGGTAAGGTATGTGAAGACGTGTATTAATCACAACTTGTGAATGTGTGGAATGCCAGGCCTCCACCGTGGTTCGGATTCCACGTTAAACTGTAGGTCATCCATTTCATCTCACAATCACCCTACCATTACACATTAGCGTACGTGCGTATAACCCGAACGGGTAGTAAGACGCGGTGCTAATAATAATAATAATAATAATAATTTAAATATGTAAAACCATTTTTTTAGGGGAAATTTAACGTGAACTTTCTAAACATATCTGCATTAAAAATACAATATAGTCTAACCTATAACAACACCCAGACACCGGCCACAGACTCATAATTGTAGGGAAGGCTATAAAACTAATAACATTGTTATTGTGATTGCAGTTGGTGAGAAGATCAAGGTTTTCCCATCCTCTTTCCATTCAAATTGGGGTTAACTTACCCCTATCTTTATTAATATTCCCTACCAAATTAGATTAAGCCGTTTTATAGCCAGTGTACTCAAGGTATTATTTTTAAACGTCGTTTTTATTTGCAGGCCCCTTTATATGTGTGTGGGAAAGGGGGATACATAATTGAGAGTTTTATTAATCTATAAAACAATATCAGTGTGTCCAACTCAAGATGCCGTGCTACTCTCATAACCATAAGGCCAGAGTTCGACTCTCGTCCAAGTGCATTAGGGGTGGTTTTACAGTGTGATTATTACTTTAGTTTTCCCTCACCACCCTTTACGCTAATACGGGTGCATTTTCTGGCAACACTTCCTTCTTCACCCCATGCCAATATGTTTAAGTCGTTACAGACCAGATTACTCATGCTAACATGTACAAATATAAAACTTGGTGTTTTAGGAATAAAAATCTTTTGATTAATTATCTAGAACTATTAGGCCTAATATAAATCCACTTTACTGAGAAAACCTAACTTACTCTCACTAAATTAATGTTTTTTTATAAATATGTTGGTCTGTTAAAAAGTAAAGAATATGCGTTATATAAAAAGGACTCCTTAAGTTAGTTTAGTTTCTTGCTCAATGATTGGCATACAATATTCTACCGATGACTCAGGAATAGTACTAATATTTTATATAGGTACTATTGTGTTTGATATTTAATGTATTATATATATATATAAACCTTTTGATAACGTACATTAAAATGATCTTTATAACAAAACATTTATGAGGCTAGGAATTAGTTGATATCTTTTACATCTCTTCTTGCTGATTTTATTCGGGCTTTCCTCTTTCGAATGTTTCTAGGAACATGAATAAATAGCTTATCTGTAGTATAAAATGTTGTGTTTGTACACAATGGTACAAACACAATCTATACGGTTTTCTAGCTACAGCCCTTGTGAATAAATAAAGTTAAAGGTACGTAACTACATGGAAAGATCAGATATTATAATGATTTTTAGAATGTAGTAAACCATAAAATATAGGTGACCTGGTGGTCTAGGGGTAAGGTGTCGTACTTATGTGCTGGGGGTCCGGTTTTCAATCCTCGGTCCCGGCACAGATTTATCTGATTACCAAACCCTTCCTTCACCTCTGACAAGACGTGTATTAATCACAACTTGTGAATGTGTGGAATGCCAGGCCTCCACCGTTGTTCGGATTCCACGTTAAGCTGTAGGTCCTCCATTTCATCTCACAATCACCCTACCATTACACATTAGCGTAAGTGCGTATAACCCGAATGCGTAATAAGACTCGGTGCTAATAATAATAACATAAAATATACACAATTAACAACAATTTTTGTAATACTAATAAGATAAACAAGAAATAATAGGTAACAAATATTAGGTGGAAATAACACAATAAACAAAGAATTAAAGCCACAGAGAATAAGACAATCTTCTCAACTGCCCACACTACTCAAGAATGACGCTAGACGAACACAAGATGGCGCACGCTCATTTTTTGCACGCGGAATAGAATGCCAGTTTTGAAACTACTATAAAATATTTAAAAATCACTTTTGAAATAACAAAATACAGTTACTTATTAGAACGTTATTTTATAACTGAATAGTATTTTTTTTTATTTGAAAGAATCGTCAATTAGCAAGAGTTATGAGTATATACACGTGTGTAATTACAATAACAACCCACTTCGGTGGTTGTGTGGTCCAAGGCGTCACGCTCACAATATACTGGACCACCGATGATGGAAAGATGCGAATCCAGGTAGGGTATATTGAGGATATTTTTTCCTAAATGCTTTTCCTCTCTTTCTCCACGAAAAAGTGTGTGCATTTTCTATGGATTCAAACCTTCTTCATACCTAACAAATTAGTGGGAAAAAAAGTACATACGCATATAACGCGAACGAGTCGTAAGACGCGGAGAGCAACAATAACGAGGTTAAGAGCGTCAAGATGAGAAAGGTGAAATTTGTGTTGAGGGAGATTTAGAAATAATTGAGGAAAAAACACCTTTAAAGTACACCCAAGTGGGAGTTTGAACTCCAACCTTCCAGTAGGTGACCTGGCGGTCTAGGGGTAAGGTGTCGGACTTCTATGCTGGCGGCCGGGGTTCGATCCTCGGTCCCGGCAAAGATTTATCTGATTACCAAACCCTTCCTTCACCTTTGACAAGATATCTTGTGAATGTGAGGAATGCCAGGCCTCCACCGTGGTTCGGATTCCACGTTAAACTGTAGGTCCTCCATTTCATCTCACAATCACCCTACCATTACACATTAGCGTAAGTGCGTATAACCCGAACGGGTAGTAAGACGCGGTGCTAATAATAATAATAATAATAATAATAATCCAACCTTCCAGTCGCCAAAATATCGTACAAAGTGACCTTGACATTTAGTTCACCTTCCCACTGAGGCAGGTCATAAATATTGTTACGTGACATTCAGTTAACTTTTCTTAAGCGGTTATAAAATAAACCCTCAAAAGCACATTTTAGTGTGTTTTTTTAATCATACAAGTAAATAAATATATTTGTTTGATTACAATATTCTGGTCCATTAACTTTGAGAGACAAATGAAGTTGATGAATCCTTGCGAGACGACCTTAGTAGATTTATGAGACCATATTAGATGAGATATTAAGATAAATGGTATTTTGTAGCGTAAGGACTTTTAAGAGTAGAAAGATTGGACCCTTCATCACAGAATCCGATCTATAGTGCTGGTTTCCCCGTCTCTCCCCTCTAAAAGCAGCTGCTTTATAAGGGTGGAATGGTGGGTGGGTGGGTATAAGAGGGGTCTAGGTGGGGTGAGGGCCAAGCTGTCGCCTGTAATTTGCTACCCCCTCCCTCCCTTACCCTTCATGAGCCCGATCCCCCTTGCTATGGCCACGCGTATTTTCTGCCCCTTCACTTCGACTGCTCTGTACTAGGGATGGGATCTCTCTACTCTGTAGTCGTCCCCCTGCCAGTTTCACACCAACCAGACACTCTTTGTGTGCTCGCCGGATATTAAACAAGGACGGAGAACTATTGAGAGCGAGAGAGATAGATGTATGTCAAACCTGGGGTGGTTGTGAGCATCACTGTATTACACTTGTAGAACCATGTACATCTCTGTTATATGCTTGTAGGACCATGAACATCTCTGTTATATGCTTTTAGGACCATGAACATAACTGTTATACACTTGTAGAATCATGAACATCACTGTTATACACTTGTAGAACCATGAACATCACTGTTATACACGTGTAGAACCATGAACATCACTGTTATATGCTTGTAGAACCATGAACATCACTGTTATATGCTTTGTAGAACCATGAACATCACTGTTATACACTTGTAGAATCATGAACATCACTGTTATATGCTTGTAGAACCATGAACATCACTGTATTACACTTGTAGAACCATGAACATCTCTGTTATATGCTTGTAGGACCATGAACATCTCTGTTATATGCTTATAAGACCATGAATATCACTGTTATATGCTTGTAGAACCATGAACATCACTGTTATACACTTGTTAGAATCATGAACATCACTGTTATATGCTTGTAGAACCATGAACATCACTGTTATACACTTGTAGAACCATGAACATCACTGTTATACACTTGTAGAACCATGAACATCACTGTTATATGCTTGTAGAACCATGAACATCACGGTTATATGCTTGTAGAACCATGAACATCACTGTATTACACTTGTAGAACCATGAACATCTCTGTTATATGCTTGTAGGACCATAAACATCTCTGTTATATGCTTTTAAGACCATGAACATCACTGTTATATGCTTGTAGAACCATGAACATCACTGTTATACACTTGTAGAATCATGAACATCACTGTTATATGCTTGTAGAACCATGAACATCACTGTTATACACTTGTAGAACCATGAACATCACTGTTATATGCTTGTAGAACCATGAACATCACTGTTATATGCTTGTAGAACCATGAACATCACTGTTATACACTTGTAGAACCATTAACATCACTGTTATACACTTGTAGAACCATGAACATCACTGTTATACACTTGTAGAACCATTAATATCTCTGTTATATGCTTGTAGAACCATGAACATCACTGTTATATGCTCGTAGAACCATGAACATCACAGTTATACACTTGTAAAACCATGAACATCTCTGTTATATGCTTGTAGAACCATGAACATCACTGTTATATGCTTGTAGAACCATGAACATCACTGTATTACGCCTGTAGAAAATCAGCATCACTATATTACACTTGTAGAACCATGAAAATTACTGTTATATGCTTGTAGAACCATAAACATCACTGTTATATGCTTGTAGAACCATGAACATCACTGTTATATGCTTGTAGAACCATAAACATCACTGTCATACACGTTTAAAACCATGTACATCACTGTATTACACCTGTAGAAAATTAACATCACTGTGTTACACCTGTAGAAACATCAACATTACTGTCTTACACTTGTATAAACGTGAAAATCACTGTAATAAACCTGTAGAAACATGAACATTAATGCATTATACTTGTAAAAAATGAACATAACTCTATTAAACTTGTAGAACCATAGACATCACTAATTTCTTAAATGTGATAATGGTATAGACCTTACCCATGATCAATTGCCACCGTGATATTATCTCAACTAGTCCTATAGGTGAGCTGGTATGTTTGTGTCTCAATGGCGCGATTTTTTTACAGAAACAAAAACAAAAAATACAAAAATATAATTCAACAAAATCCTAAACAAATACCCACGAAAAAAACAAACACATTATCTCTGTGTTTTATTTAACTTTAGTGCAGAATATATTTCATTGGTATATTTAGGATTCTAGTAGGTAAATTTTGAAAATCCAGTCATATTATTTTGCGTTTTACATTGATAACACTTTACAATATTATTAATATTATTTTATAGGTATTGATAACATATATATACCTATAAAAAGTTACATCTGTAGATCACATAAGTTGACGTATGAATATGAAAATTGATCTAGTAACTTTTATATCTGTTCAAATAGTTTTTTCCAAACTAAATTGGACTGTAGTTTTATCTTGTGTAATATTATGCATTAAACCAAAACATTTTATAATCCATAAATATATTTAAGCGACAAAAATAGTAAAGAAGAAACTCATAAACACCAAGAAACGCCAAGTGGGTTTATAACGTTCCTTGGTGGAGCAAGTCGTCAGTAGCAGAACAAACAGGAGAGGAGGAAAATACAAATGACAATACAATTTGTGTAGTGACCCCTTCTCCCATCATCATTCTGTTCACGAAAATATTCATTCTACGTTCCTATACAAGTGACCTTTTAATGATCAACCTCTTAGTGATCAACCGATTTGGATTAAGATTTTTGGACGTTTAACAGTAGAACATTTCAAATTTTAAACTATTTTTACAAGTCCTTATAATATATTGTGTAGTGTCATAAAAATAGTTTTGTGTTCATTACAGTTAACATCAAATTGGTGTATTATTAAATGTTTTGCAATATTTAACCTAAGCACAACGTCTGGTTGGCGATATATCAGCTACCTAGGGAGTATACTTAAGGTGGGAGAGGAAGGAAATGTGAGGAAGGTCAGTATATTTACAACAAAACTTCTTTTATATACGATAAATAAAATATGTTTTCAATAGAAACATCTAGTTTAATTTTTTACACATTGTATTTAATATTTGTCACAGGCATACTGAAATCTAAAGATAACTTTTTATATTCATTAATTAATCGACCTTGGTGGTCTTGTGATAAAGTGCTTACCTCAAGATACGATGATCGTGGGTACAAACCCAGCAAGGGTCGATGGATTTTTTTTCGAGCGATGTAAATGAACCCCGAAATTTATGAGAAAATACCTTTCCCGGCCAAATTGATATGCCCTTTGACGTTCGCTCATAGAAATCATCGTGTGTCGGCTAAGAAAGTGCACGTTAAATATCTTTAAGAAAAATTATCTTCATTTAAAAAGTTCCTCATCAAATGTCAATATGCTCATGACAGATGTTAAAGACCTCTTGCTATTACTTTATGAAAATAATTAAACTAGACTTATTTACTGGAGAAATATTTATTTATTACCCCCCCTATCCCCCAAAAAAAAGTTTTTGCTATAAAAAAACCTTACTCGCCTTAACTCGCGAGCAACTTCCATCCCGCCTTAATTAAGTTTATTTATATATTCCATAGGACTGCCTCTTTGTTTAAGTGGTCAGAGTTTCTGGCTACAGATCCAAAGGTCTCGGGTTCGATCCCCGGTGTTTCCAAATTTTCTGTGAAGTAATGGCTCTAGAACGGGGCCAGCTCAGCCTCGCGAGGAGGACAAATGAGTTACTTGAATTAAAAATCGCTGCTCTGATCTAGAAAACGGAGATTAACGACTGGAAAGCTCTTTGCGCTGATTACGTGACACCCTGTATCCGCAAAACTTGACACCATCTTCTCCAACAGACTGTGGCCACTCAGTCAGTATGGCTCGATTGTAAGCTGATGCCACGGAGTTATATATATATTCCCCTGTAAAACGCGGATGATTTGAAAAACGTGCGTTGCGAATGAGTGCTCACCGCGGAAGGTTCTGTGTCCCACCGCAAGGGGGCGGAGCTCGAAAAGCAACCCTACCCCTTTCCAGACCCCCTTAGGCACCCCATAAAGCGAGGGAAAGGGTGACACAAGTTATTCCCATAGTGTGTCACTTCAACAAGTACCTACGTCTATGTATAGTTGCATTCACGCTCGGATACCCATTGGTTTCACGCTTGTTACTTCCGTTCAAGAGTGTTAAGGGGGGTATTCATATATTGATAGATCTTTGAATAGCATTTAGTTAGAGGGGCGTCAATTTTTAACGAATAATTATATATTTTTTAGCTGTAGTTTACACAATAGTATAGAAACCCACTTCGGTGGCCGCGTGGTCTAAGCGTTACTCTCGCAATAGACTAGACTGATGATGACAGGGAGCTTAAGGTGGGAAATACCTCAAATAAATTAAAAACTGATCAAATATCTGATACAGCAAGCTTCGGTAGTCACCTAGTCTAAGGCGTCCCACTCGCAACAAACTAGGACTGCCGATGATGGGGATATCGGGGTTCAAATCCCGATTTGGTATGCCAAGGTTTTTTCCCTAAACCGTTTTACACTCACCCTCCATGCAAATACAGGAACATTTCCTCTAAACTCAACCTTTATCATTCCTAAAACACTAATGCAATTAGTATAAATACGTATAACTCGAACGGTTTGTGAGATGTGGCGAAAAAATAATAATCTGATATAATCAATGGATTTAGTGAAAAAGTTCAATTTCGTTTTATACCACGTAATTTACAATAGAGCCTACATTCAACAATTATTCAATGAATTTAAATTGGTTTTGATAATAATTTTAGTGTGCTTGGTGAAAGTTTGTAAAGCTACATCTTGTGAAATGTTAGTGTCTTTAATTATGGTGAACAAGTGAAAATTTGTGTAATGTACATTGAAGCATAACATATATTTAATGTTAACTTTTTCAGAGGCGTATAGCCATAATGGGTAGTATGGCGCAGTGCTAAAAAAAACCTTTTCAGAATGGAAGGGCTCCCCACAAAAACGTTGTATAATCCATTTTAGTAATTTAACAGGAGGTACTAAAAACTAATTAAAAAAATATCTCAGCTAATAATAAAGGGTTTATGCTGAGCCTAGTATCAAACCAGACCCCCTAGCCCATTAAATCGCTCATTAATAAAACTGCCAGAAACAACATATTGGCTAAGATATTTAGTTTATAATATAGATTGTAAAATCACTCAAATGGATTATATTATTACTACGTTTTTGTGGGGAGCTCTTCAATTTATGATTCACAGTGAGAGACTTATGAAGCTTCACTTTTTCTCACTTTCTCAAACCAGGGTAACAATACATATTGTGTAAGGGGTTTTTTCCCAAGAATTTACGATCGTGATATAAAAATCTAGCGCCTATTTGTAAACTAGCGCACGAGAATCAAGTGTCAATCAGTCTGAGCCAGAATTAACATTCTGAAGTCGCCGGCTTGGCTTGACCATCCCCGAATACTTATATTTGTAAGTACTGCCAGGAATTTTGTAAACCCTTTTTTCCATATTAATCCTCCTTTGGTTGATAACTATAATAATTTCAAAGAAATTCACCCGGATTTGTGTGGATGGAGAGTGGGAAACTATTTCGCAAAAAAA
>CABEEJ010000489.1:254484-271194 GCA_901482245.1 Timema douglasi | reverse complement strand
TTCAATAAATTAATTATACAAGTATCTTTCCATCCACGGCCTTATTATTACAACTAAGTTCCTCGGGCAGACGGAGCACAGCACAACGTATGGGGTATATTTGACCATGAGAGATGCAACGTTTGATCCAGTTGCCATGTATATAGACGTTTAGCCGCTTTGTGGGAACAGAACGTGGCCCGGAGTATACCTTGTAGGTTGTCCACACGTCATACCCTTAATGAGATGACGTAATGATAGTATATATTATCATTGGGAATCAAACCGGGAACTCTTGACCAGGCCTAGAGGTAATTCTATATCATAATCGATTTTGTCAACATTATTCATATTATTATAAGTGTTAATATTCGTGCGTCTGCCACTAGCAAACTCATAGGAGAGTCACTATATATTATAAACGAACAGGATTATAAGGGTGTTTTACGGAGAAATTCTAACAGCCAATTTGTTGAGCCCTTCACCGACACTTTTAAACATGGGCGAGTGATATGGTGTGGAAGTAAATGCGAGCTAAGGTTCGTATTTCTATACCTTTTATAACAAAACAATTATTTACCCATAATAAATAAAATATTGCTATGCCTATTAATATTAACAATTCTTCAATATTTGTCATGAGCATTTTGAAATTTACCCGCTTAAGTGGCCGCAATATCTAATGTGTCACTCTCGCAATATACTAGATTGCCGATGAGAGGAATATTGCCATTCGAATCCCTGTAAGTTGTACTGATGGGGGTTTCCCCTAAATGTTTTTACAATATTTCTCCACGAACATGCGTGCACACTTATTCTATATTCAACCTTCCTTATCCCTAACATACTAGCTTTACTTCCCCTTCGAGGGAAGTTGTACCATGTATTTTTATCGCTCAAGAAAAACCCGTTGACCCCGGCTGGGTTTAAACCCACTAACACCAGGTCCTGAAGCGAGCATTACACCCCAAGAATTTGGAGGTCAACATTATCACTATTATTTTGTGCAACGTGTCCTACTACCCGTTTGGGCTATTCAAACATTTACACTAATAGGTTAGGAATGAGGAACGTAAGATTTAGAGGAAATATACTTGCGTTATCTGGGAAGTAGAGTGGACAAATAATTCAGGAAAGAACACCCTTAGAACACCGGAACAGGGTTTGAGCCCCGATCTTCCCATTATCATTAGTCCAGTCTACTGAGATCGGGGCACCATATACCATTCGACCACCGATGTGGTTCATTAATATTTTGTTTATCACTACTTTAGTACGATCGGCTTTGCAATCAGTATTGACGTGGAGATATCTCCAAAAGATTCAGATCTAATAAAATATTTAATCAAAACACGGGCACGTGCCGCGTATTCGACCAAAACAATATTTTTACAGAAGCTGTATTTATATTCCTTCCCATCGTTGCCTACGTGTTTTCAGAAGATAGCAAAATGTTACATTACTTATGGATTCAAAGGGCGCTTTTTTTGTAGTATTCAATTTTACCAACGTACAAGTACACAGAAGAAAGGTGACAAGGTTCCCAACTTGAATATAAATTATTTTGGATAACATAAGAACTAGTATAGAAGGATTCTTTCTCGCCTACCCCGTAAGCGAATGGCGTGATTATGTGTGTATATATGTATGTATGTGTGTATGTATGTGTGTATGTATGTGTGTATGTATGTATGAGTATGTGTATATATGTGTATGTATATTAGTATGTATGTATATATATGTGTGTATGTATATGTATATGAGTATGTATGTATATATATGTGTGTATGTGTGTATGTATGTAACTATGTATGTTCGTATGTATGTATATTTGTTTGTTTGTTTGTTTATTCAACTTCTAAGTGCTCAATCTGGCTTCCATTGAAAGATGAACTAATAGACAAATTCTCTGTCGACCAAAATTTGATCCCCACCACACAGGCTTTCTAGCAGATTGAGGGTAGAATCTCTGACCCTTTGGGGGTGGGCCATGTCCCACCAAAATTTTGGTCTAATCCCCTTATTCCAACCACCCAGGCTGGCTAGTGTGTGGGGGATAAGATCCCTGGACTATTGGGGAGAGGGTGAGCCATGTCCCCCCCCCCCCCCNCCCCCAAAGTACCTCCTACCAACAAGATGGTCTAACGAGGCGTGAGGGAAGTTAGAGGGAAGGTGGAGAAGAAAATACCCCATCACCGAAAAATATTATGTTTTTCAACTAGGATATAAAAAAGTATCTCAAATGATGGGAGAAGAGAGGTATGACGTCACCGGGGAAAGCGCAGAAAGAGGTTGGGGGAGAGGAGAAAGCAATTGTTTTATTCATCAGGGTTGCCAGCGTGTCAATTACATTACTTATTATTACATAAATTGGAAAATAATATATTTAAAATTAACAAAATCCTTTAACTGAGTTTAATTTCGATATTGTTAAGTGAGAAATGCAGAATACATGTTCTGGTTCGAGTTAAATTGTGTCTATTCGGCCGTGAGATGAGCTGTTGAGTATCAGTCCTTCGGTATTAATCTCTGTTCTGTTAATCTCTGCCCGTGTGTTTAGAAAGAACCAGGTAAATAAATAATGCTCAGTTAGATATGACATAAACGTATCGATTAGTATCAATTATCGTGTCTGCCTGTCTGTAGTCAAAACACAAATACTCAATCAGATGCATTAAGTTTCTTCCAATTAAAGATTTCAAACACGAATAAAGTCTGAAAAAACTTAAGTATATTTTAATACGTGCAAAAAATTTAAATAATTAAAATACATCATTCATTATGATTCTCAAAGTTATGATTCTTATCAAAAATATTATGTCAAAATAGTCTATAAAATGGCTTAGTTAATATCATAAAAATTTAGTACCCCAAATAAATCCTATTTTCAAAAAAATATTATTGAACACCTAAAAATAAAATGTCTTATTATGTTAAATTTATGTTTTTTGACCGTTCTTTCGTAATTTCCTCTTTCCCCTTTTTCATCACATTGAAGATATTACTCTTTTGAAGATACTAACTTTCCCGGAATTTTAATCTATTCATGCCGAGCTTCTCTCAACTCTCCATAATCCTCCTCTCTTCCTTCAGTAATTAACACAGGTCCTAATTGAGGCAAGGCTGGTCCAACAAGAGCTGTTACTAATCTGTCGATTATATCGACCCTTCAAATTCATTACTATACGTTGGCTAGTTGAATAGTTCATCTTTTTGGGAGGAGGAAATAACATCATTTGTTACCCGCTTTGGTGGCCACGTGGCTCAAAGCGATGTGCTCGCAGTAGACTATATTGCCTACAATAGTGAGATCGAGGTTCGAATCTCATTCGGGCTTACTGAAGGTGGTTTTTCCTAATTGATTTTCCACGCAAATTTGAGCACAGTTCCTTTAATATATAATCTTCATAATACCTAAAACCATTAGTGTAATTAGTACATAAGCGTATAACCCAAATAGGTAGTAAGACGCGGTGCTAAAAAAAACAATGTTTTGCTATAAGCAGGAATCAAACCTTTTTCTATCAACTATAAAAATAAGAACGAGAATACGTTTTTTCACCACGTCTCATTAGCTTTCCGGTTCGTACGCATTTTTACCACCCCAACGGGGTGTGAAGGTAAAATGTCGATGAAGCCGAACCACATTTGTGTGGAGAGTGAAAAATCAATTGTATGGAAAAACACCCTCACTACCACCCAGCAAGTATTCGAACCCCAGCCTTTACCGTCCCAGGGAAAGCAAACTAGAGGATACTGCCACATTTTAGTCCACGTGCCTAATCAGGCGAGTTTTATCTCTTTGGCTTTGATTACCAAATTGTAAAAGGGATATATTCCTTACCGCAATATCACTACTATAGGTTCCAACCAGCCCCGTGGTGTGGTGGTCAGTGCACCTGGCTATGAGCCTAGGTGTCCCAGGTTAGACTCCCAGCTGGTACTTTGATTATTTTCCCCAGAAGGGGAACTACCCCAACGGTCACCAAGGTTTGGTTAGTTTAGATTAGATTAAGATTAAGTGTTTCCACTAATTCTACACCCTCATACTCACTACCCCCATCACATCATCTCATCGAGACATGGAAAGAGCCTCCATGGAGAGGATGTACGATTAGTACGTTCGGACGCCACCTGGTAAATGGTAAATTGGTACTGACTAGTCTTTCCACCACTAGGCTACGAAGGATATAGACCAGACCTACAATATACAAAATATTTTAATACTCATAGCCCAAACTGCACATATAAATGGTTTGAACCAAAAGTATTACAAAATCCCTATACATCTTCATCATTGCCTTAACTTTCAAATTGAAAATTCATGAAACAATATTTTGTATGTCGTGGGGTTTCTGTTCAGCAAAAGGCTATTTGGCTATATCTTCCCATTTGGGGTTGCATGTAAAGGCTATGAACGAATGAGGCTTTCCGTATTTTCGGACATACGTTAGAGCATCTTGGATGTTCTCGTGCATATATCGTGGTCCTCCTGTGAAAGAAGAAGGTAGAATGAATGGTTGTGCAACATCATGAGTGCTACCGTCGCTGCTGATCGCATCTCTAGGATGAATGTAGTCCTCTACCCTGAGGTTTGATGGAGCGTGTCGTATGAAGTAAAGTCGTTCAGTCTCGATTTTGGCATACATATCTACCAAGAACTGATGGAAAAGTTGTTGGAAGTTATGTAAATAGTTGAATTCATTTTTTCTCATCAAAATTCTGTATGCATAGAAAGTCACGTCTGATACTATTTCCTTGACATCACTATCCTTTAAAAATAAGTTAAAACCATCTTCGCCTCGTGGGAAAAGCATCGGGTATTGGAGAGAGACGAAAGATATATGGTTTTCAGCAATAATTTTCAGCCTATTGTCCCTAGTTTTTAGAAGTATGTCCCCTTTCTGAAAATCCTACCCATCGATTAAAATGGCAACTTCATTGATAGTGGGAGAGTTGAATCTATCTATGTGAGCATTGGCAGGTTTTCTGTCAGCTTGTATCGCGACTGTGAAGTTGTCCGTTTGTTGATTTTCTATTTCACTTTTGAAACGTTTTATATAACTGTTATTTTGCTGAAGCATGGTTTGTAAAAAATTAACTATATTAGAATTTAGAACGGGGGCTCTCTTGCATCTGACATCAGATTCTTCATCCCCTAAGAAATAAATTTGTGTGAATTTTTAATCATCTTTGGTTGCAGATAGAAGAGATCCTACTAAATGGTAAACCTTCCCTTTCACCTTGAAAGTTGGCATAAACTTACTTTCTTTCATTACTTTATAACAACCAAAGGAAGTCATCTGGAAGGCCGAGTTATATTTTCTAATAAGATTTAAGAAGTGATGTGACTGGGGATAATTTTGAGTCAACAAATTGTACAGGGGTTCAAGGGGTCAACCAATAGGTTTAAGTTTGATCTATCCCTTAAGGCAGCACAGGCCAGTCAGCTCTCCTTTCCATTTCAGGGCATTGTAATGGGGGCAAAGAATCTGAGGTGACTAATTTATCTGCATCATATATAACCTTACGATCTTACTTTAAAGCCGATCCTTTCTTTTTTTGCATGGAAGATTTCTCATAGAAGAATCTTTTTTATTTATTTCATGTAAACTCCTTTCTCTATCCTGCTCTCTCTCTCTCTTTCTCCCTATATCTCTTCTTTCTCTTCCTTTCATTCGTCAATTTTATATCTCCCTCCTCTGCAGTATCATTCCCCTTTGTCTCCTTCTTTCTCTTTCTATCATTCATTAATTTTTTATATTTATCCCCTACAGTCTCATTCTCCTTAGTTTTCCTTCTTTCTCTTTATAGCTATCATTTTCTATCTTTCTCTTCTGAAGTCTCATCTTCCTTAACCTCATTTTTTATATTTATATTCTTCTTTAATTTTCTATCCCCCTCCTCTGTAGCATCATTCTCTTAAGCCCTCTTCCTTCTATTTCTCTCAGTCTTTAACTTTTTATCTCTCTCCACTGTAGTCTTATTCTCCTTACCCTCCTTAACTCTATTTTTATAATTCTTTAATTTTTCATCTCTCTGGTCTGCAGTATCATTCTCCTTAGCCTCATTTTTTCTATTTCTATCATTCTTTAAATTTATATCTCTCTCGTCTACGGTATCACTCTCTTTGGCTTACTTCTTCCTCTTCCTCTCACTCTCTTATCTATTTCTTCATTTCTCCCCACTTCCTCCATTGACTTAGTACGTCTGCCTCGTTTAACCTTAATCGTTCTTATTTTTTTGAAACACAGAATTGAACCACTGGACAGACAGAAAGGGATTCAGAGATTAGTAAAGTATCGACTTCATGTACATCAAAGTGACCATTGTTCAGATTATCGGTGAAATACAGTTTTTATCTGCATTCCTTGCTTTCCAAAGGATTGAAGCAGTTCTCCCAGCAAGTAAATCTGAAACTTGGAGGAGTAGAGTTTTCCTGCTGCAACCAGCTCACAGATGGAGACATACGTTGTTGGGCTCAACATGACATCGCGGTACCTCTTCGATGGGAAATTGCTCCCGTTATCTGAGTGAGGTGTTTGGAGCGCTCCCAGTTTGCTATGACGTGGGACACGATGGTCGCTCTGATATCCACAGACATTAGAATGTTACCATGGATCAACTAGTAATGGGAGTGAAACAGATATGAGCCATCCCACGGTATTGTAACGATATGGTGGGGTCTTGAAATACCATTACATCTCAGACATGTTAGTATCTATCCTATCAAAATAAATATAAATTAAATAGGTCGTAATGAACCGCGATAAACAATATTAAAGAACAATACCCAATCCAATGTATTCCAAATCCAAACAATAGTAATTAAATAGGTCGCAATGAACCACAATAAACAATTTAAATCAGTATGATCTATTCAATAACAATACCAAGTACAATGTCTTATCCAAAGTAAACCCCAATATCGTATCCAAATTAAGTCCAATGTCGTATCCAAAATCAAGTCAATTGTCTTATCCTAAATACAATAATTATATAAAAAAATAAAAATTGCTTCAATACCAGAACACAACAAACAATTGTACCACAAACACAGACAATAAATATAAGTTTTATTTTTAAAACAAAAGCTTATATTATTAAAAGTAGACATTGGAAATGCAATCAAAACTTTTATATAGTTTAACCACCTTTTCATCCCAGAAATAATACTCGGTGAGTTACAAGAGAATTAACAGTGTATTTTATTTGACAAAAAAAAGTTAGATGTACAATGACAATATATCAAAATAATAATTTATGTTATGACGAACAATGTCTAAGACATCGATATGTATCATGTCACATCTTTAGATAAGCGAATCGACAAGAAATATTAGAATCAGAGACTTAGTAAAAAGCATAATGTCTCAATAATGGACTTGACCGTTCTAATTAGAAATTAAAATATTAATATAATATTTGTTTTATACAAACTTTACTGGTAAGACCAAGCTACGAACATCATAATAACTCAACATGATATTTCATTAAAGGTGAAAGTGATGAGAACGTTTATATCATAAACATTATTATTAATTAGCCTCATATTTAATCTAGAATGTTTACCTCAGAAACATTATAATAATTATCCAACATGATATTTCTTAAAACGTAAAATTGACCAGAATGTTTACACCAGATACATTATTATTATTATTATCTAACTTCATGTTCCATTAAACGTATAATTTGACTAGAATGCTTATCTCAGAAATACGATAGTAATAACTATCCGACATGATATTTCATAAAGGGTAAAATTGACAAAAATGTTTATGCCAGAATCATTATTATTATTTTATGACCTCATATTACATTAAAGGTGAAATCGATCAAAATGTTTATACCAGAAACATAATTACTATTCAAATTAATATTCCATTAACCCAAATTTTTAAACCAAACCCACGGTATCGAACGTAATTTACCATAAATACGAGAATTGGCCAAGATGCCGATAGTCAGGAAACTTTATATTAAACATAACATTTCATTGACATCGATGTGACTATCGTGCTTAAAGTGGAAGACTTCAAAACTAAGCAATGACAAATTAAAACTGTCTTACAATGATCAGCGTTTGTCCGGAAGAGGACTTTAACATTGAATAAAGCTCCCCGAATTTAAATAAATTTCCCCGAATTTAAATAAATTGAATAGAGTGTTCAAAGCAAAACATTTTAGAAGAATAGCGAAAATCAAATAACATAATATAGAGTTTACGGACCCAAAAATATCAATATTCGGCAAGGGCAACACGTTACAAATACATATATAGATATGTATTTTGACTGGAGCGTTAAAAGACAAATATATAAATGTCAAACTCACTTGTCACTTATGGCGACAACTTCCAGGCATTTACATAAAGAAAATAACTTAAACTACAAAAAGGTTCACCCACTGCATAATTAAAAAGAACAGAGCTAGATGTAAGTGTCCTGACTAACTAATAATTCCAAAGATTCGGAAAGAACTAGCCTATACAAAATTGAGGCGGTCAGTATCCCAAATAACCACTTAATTCACAACGCCAATAATCAAGTGTGCGTATCTCATACATATATAAAGGGTAGTATACCCGCGATCAAGTTTAATTTTCCCAAAATATGTTTACCAAACAAACGTGATCAGAGCAGCGGTGAAACGCGACCCAAGTTGAGAGGCCTAGAGGCAAAAAGAAAACAAATTCACAAATGAACAAAGCAAGTTCCCATAGCAACAAGTTTAAAATTAAAACGCGGTTACAGATTAACCACATTGATACCCAACAAACTCTCCCCATGATAGTAAATTTAGATTTGTAAGCCCGAATCAACAATTTTGAAAATAACCCCTCATATTTATCTGAAAGAGAATTTTGATTAATTTAAATAACCTTTAGTTTATTTGCCGATCTCACCTTCTGGAAGCCCATAGCACAATGAGTGGCGATACTAGCGAAACATCTCAATATATAGTGAGAACAACAAATTGACATGTCCCCAGAGAGTAGGGAAGAAAGAAGGGGAAATAGAGGAGAAAGCGGAGTGGGAGGGACGACGTTGGGAATCTACCGGACATCCAGGGAACTAAGAGAAGGTTATTAAGGCTACTAAGGAAATGCACCTTTGTTCGTTTAATCAGTCTAGTTGATTCCAGGCTTATTGCAATATTCCCAATATAGTGAAGGCTTATCAAAAATTCGACACCGGGGATTCCCAAACTGTGGGACGTACAATTATTCCTGATGGTATGCCGAGAGAAGCCAAATAAAACAAACCAATTAAAGTCGTAAAAAGATGGGCTCATAAAATCTAATAAATATATTACGACCCAATCTAACTTAAATTAAAATAGATTCAACCAGTGGTTGTAGGGGTGACAGCATTGATTACAGCTCAGACAGACGGTGCAGCCTCACAGTCTTGTAATAAACACGCAAACTATTTTACCTACTCCAAATCACGGAAATTGTTGGGGTGGTACGCCATTTCAAAAGTTTGGGAACCGCTGGTCTACAGAATATATTTTTTATCTTTCAGCATGTTCTTAAATTAACTTACTAAGCTTCGTACTATTTCAAGGTTTGATTAAATTCTCAAGTTCAAGTAATGTATAGTAAAAAAGATTTTGAAATAATGTAACAAACTCTTATGAATAAGTAATGGTTATAGTAAAATAATAATACAGATACCAATTTAATAGTTACCTTTCTTTTACAAAAGAAATATACGCGTTTACAAGTATATTGTGACACTAACCATGGTTAATTCATACTTTACACATAACCTTTTTATTAATTTCCACTCGCTAAGCTTCTGTGACATTTTCATGTGCACAATTAATTTTTCTTCTCACAGGCACACTTTTTTTTCAGACTATACACTTAAAACTGGCGTATCCCTGACCCCCAAGCTTTGACTCCTTACTCACAGATTCACGAACAGTTACATATTTTTCTGGGATGTCTTTATGAATTTGAGTGACAGAAATCTATAGGTCACTTCTATTAAACTGGGTTGTAATATATTTATTAGATTTTATGAGGCCATGTTTTTACGACTTTAATTTGTTTATTTTGTTTTGATTCTCACGGCATACCATCGGGAATAATTGTACGTCCCACAGTTTGGGAACCTGTGCTGTAGACATTTTAATAAACCTTCACTATCTTGGACGTATCGCAATAATCTTGGAATCAACTAGACTGATTGAGTGAACAAAGGTGCATTTATTTAATAGCCTAAAGCTGTACGCAATAAGCCTAAACCTAAAAGTTATCAGGCTGATAAGCAAATATAATATTATTTTACAATTAGCCTGGCTCAATGTAAATTGGATGTACCTTTTGCATGAATCCGGATTTTCCAATTCATAATTTGCGAGCCACTACTGTATTAGCTATGTCCAGGTTACAGACGTGTCCAGATGGACACTAACAATATGTGCATTTGTGCACAGAATATTTACATCAATATTTTACTTCCCCCCTTCCCGCTTCACAATCATAATCCCTTTTTATGTCCTTTCTCATAATTTTTTTAATGTTCTATCTCTCCATTGTTCAGACATAACGAATTAGTTTTTATAACAACTATCAAAACATAGTTTTAGGTCCCAAGCTCAAATCCCGTGCCCAGATCTAAATAATATGTAGATGAGGCTATAACCGTAGTTAACAAATACTCATATTCGACATCATGTAGAGATAATGCTCTAAGTACTTTAAATACTCAATCTAATAGTTCGGTATATATGTATCTAGCACACTTAGTGTAATTAATATTTTTATTTTCATTGATTACATTAGAGAAATATCTAAAATAGAGGTAATGTACCCACCTTTTTGTGGATAGATAAAGGGAAACCATTTAGAAAGATGCACACTGTGTTTACCCATTCGGGATTTGAACCCTGACCACACTATTCATCGTTAAAATAAAATAAATGAGCTTAGTGTTTAAATCAAGTCAAGGTTAACTTTAAAAATGAGCCAACGGTTTAGTTCGGTCCCGGAGTGACCTGGTGGTCTAGGGGTAAGGTGTCAAACTTCTGTGCTGGAGGCCCGGGGTTCAATCCTCAGTCCCGACACAGATGTATCTGCTTGCCAAACCCTTCCTTCACATCTAACAAGACGTGTATTAATCACAACTTGTGAATGTTTGTAATGCCAGGCCTACACTGTGGTTCGGATTCCACGTTAAACTGTAAGTCCTCCATTTCATCTCATAATCACCCTACCATAATACATTAGCGTAAGTGTGAATAAACCGAAAGGTTAGTAAGACAAGGTGATAATAATAATAATAATAATAATAGTTCGCTCCCTGACTTACAGTTTTCATTCATAATAACCAGATAAGACCGTCTACCTGCTATTTAGCCCCCTCCCCCACCTTCTCTACCCTACTCAAAACTTCAGCCCAAGACTTTCCAGTCACTCCACCGCTGACCAAGATAGTTTTTTTGGTTCTCAACAGGATGGACCGTTAGCATCCACTTTTACCTTTTCCTCAGCGACACAAACGCTATCTTACAGATTTTTCTCAACATTAGTTCTGTTCAAACAACGTTAAGGTTATTCGAGGTTTTACTCATACTTAATTAAATCTTCGATAATAATGGTAGTGTAGCGATGAAAATGTTAAGGATATTCCCAAAACAGTTTTTATTTTAGGTATTGAAAAAGTTTATTAATTAGTTGAGAGAGAACATTGTTTCCAAACAAAAGAGAAATAAAATGTTAATAGATTAAAATTAGCTTGAGCTTCGTTAACACAAACTAGAGGTTTTCGGTCACCTTGGTCCACACAAAATACACGGAACTATTTTATCAATACGTTTAACACACCGTTTATTAACAGTGTCAGACCCATTTTGGTGGCCACGTCATCTAACTCGCTACTTTAGTAGTAGACTAGACTGCAGATGATGGGGAGACCCAGGTTAGAATCTCGGTCAGGAGTACTGATAGTGGTTTATCCAAAATGGTCTTCCAGTCTTTCTACACGAAAATTTGGATAAATTTCCTATAAATATAACCTTACTAATCCCTGATCATTAGCGTAATTAGTACTTAGGTGTATAATCCTAACGGGTAGTAAAACGTGGTGCTAAAAAATTGTATATTGTCCGATAAGGTTTTAACATTTTCATTCCACTGCGTACGTATCTTGGTTATCCTTGTTAGTTGTTACAAATTTTATTGGTTTTTAGGTCTAAAAAATATGAGGAGGCTGTAAATTAATCTTAAGTAAAATTTATGTAGCTATTGTTCCTTAATCCTTCATGAAAGTTGACGTTCGAGGTAAGCGCTTGTGGATTTGGGTTCAAGTTCTATCCTGTGACAACATTATCTTAGACTTTGTTAGTTCAGGGAAGGTTCTGCCATTGTCGAGAGCACTAAGGAGATAATCTTAAGTACTGACCATACTTTGTAAGGGTCGTCCCGAGAGCCCTCATGTTCGAACTCTCCAAGTTGAGGACTTCAAGTGATGCATATCCAAGTCTTAAATAAATGTATTTTTAAGTCAACTATAAACAGAAGGTCCCAAGAATGATTGGTCCAAGAGGGTCCATATGAAACATGTTTTTATCAATATTGATAACAATTATTTTGATCTCAAAATTACGTTTCAGTTCAAATAAAATTGTTGACTTATCACATATGAGAACACAGGAATATTCTCCGAGGTCTTTAGATCTGTACTCGTACAGTTGCTCGCACGGACTAAGGAGTAATGCATGCAAAAGACAGGTTTGTCTGTGAGTAGTAAGTCGAGGTTCAGATCTCAGCCGGGTGTAATGGAGATGGCTTATTGTGACATCATGGTTGTTTCTCAACAAAGTATATAGATGCAGGTTAGGTTTACAGTTCTGAGAGATTGGTCAATTGGGTCAATTGTGTTCTCAGCAATTAAACTAAAAAACCTTTTAAGTGGTCACCATATCCAAACGAGGGACGAGATTGAAAAACTATGTACTGTGCATACGTCATCCGGCATACATCCTAAGAATGCATCTGCCAAATATCGTTAAAAACTTGTCTGCGCATTTGGCAGCTATTGTGGAAGAGAGAGACCGACAGATATTTGAATAACCTTCATCTTGAAACCGATAAATAGATCGAAAAATATCTACAAATGACGTTTGGACTTAATTCTTAGAATGTTCCAGTGAAATTTTGTTAAAATTGGTCCACAAATTTGTAAGTTATTCCGAAACAAAGATCCTGACAGACAGACCAACGACATTTCAAGTGGTCAAGTTAAAACAGGATCTCACTACACTTTATCGATTATGATAATAACAACAATACAGCAACATGTTTGGTTCAATCTTGATTGCATACAAAATAGGTTTGTATTTTCTAAAACTACTTTCCTACATTAATTGAACTTTAAGTCTTATCTAGGCTCTAGGGCTGAGTGTGAATAATCAGGTGGAGTTTTGAAGCATTTTCAAAAAGTTTATTAATGTAGTTTTATTATTATTAATATTTTTTCTTATCTTGTGTTGACTATTTGTTTGTGTGTGTGTCACTTCTTGGTTATGATTGTTTTATTTTCTAATGTATTTGAGTTTTTACACCAGGTACTTGTGTACTTTTCAGAACGGGCCTGTTGAAGGACTGTTGGCCAGGACCATGATAAAGAAAATTTAAATTGAATTGAAAATCTTGCTATTGTTAAATTTGAATTTTTTATTTATTTTACAACCTTGTCTTATTACCCATTTGGGTTATGCGCCGGATGAAAATTAAATTGTGCGTAGGTTTATCTATAGATGGTAGAAATTAGTCTTAAATATTCTTCTTTTTACTATTATTGTGTTCCTAATTTTAATTAATAAAGGAAGTTTGTTACTAAATATTTAATTACTCTTTGTAAAAAAAATTACGGGCGTTTATCACACAGCAAGGGATATTTTAAAATTTTAATACCCAACGCGTCTTAATACCCGTACGGGCTATACCCATTTTAATAAATCTAATGGGGTACGGCTGAGAAACATGCTATCAATAGGAAATGTATCTACGTTTTCGTGGAGGAAAAAGAAGGAAAGAATCTATTAACGTCTGGAAGCGAATTTATATTGAGTTCTGAATCACTCTACTCCATCTAATCTTTCCTATCAAGTAAATACTAAATTTTTTAGTTCAACCTGATTAGAACCAATATCCTTCCAAAGCCATTTAAAAACCAGAAAGGCCCACCTATTTTGAGAATGGTTTATTTACTCATAGTATATTTTAATAACCACTTTAAGTTAGTTAAACAATAATATGATTATTTTTAATTTAATAAAGGGAAAATTCATTGTTCTTGGACATAAAGTTGTTACTTTTTACATTCTTATGACATTTTACTATTCAGATAAATACAAACAAAATAAATATTAAGTCGCGTGTATATAACTCCACTCCACTGTTTTTTCTATCTAGGTCTTATTTCCTGTTTCCCCAATATTGGTGACCACGCAGTCTAAATATTTAAAATGGTTTGAATCACGGACGGATGCAGTGAAGGTTCACTTTCCTCGTGTTTTTCATCTTTGTGGTTCTCCTATCTCTTATCCGTGTTAATACGGGTGCATTCCCTTGAATTACCTTCCTGGATCTTAACCCACAGTTTAGGATGGGAGGTAGGGAACTCAAGAAAAGGCCAATGTTGTTGCAATTTTTATAACAAAATTTTGTGTTCAAAATAAAACAATTAGCTCTCCAGCGAAAACATTGAGTCTAATTTTCTTCACATAAAGAAAACAAGCGTTCTTGAATATCTGTAATTAGAATAACTGCATTAGACGATAAACTTTTTAAATTAAAAGAAAGCGTTAACATTAAATTCCAGGACACCCTTGACAGATATTCAATAACTTTGATATCACCATGTGAAGGAAATTTAACCCAACATTTCTACTGGGGAATTATTTGATTTGATTTAACCAAACACCTACAGGTACAGGCCTAAGAACCATTTGCTTTTCTCACGTCCCCTTTAATTCCACCTTAAGCCGTTAAAAACCTGTGCTGTTAAGACATATGTATTTGTTAATAAGCAATAACTAGCTATCCCGTTTATGCAAGTACGGCTCTCAACTGTACGTTTTAGATATTAGAAATACTTGTATTAACTTTAGGTTTTAAAATCACCATATCATCTTCGTAATATATCTTTTCATTAAAAAAAAATTAAATCACCAGTGAGACTGTGGGAAATTTTTCTTAAATTTCGATATTTAATTTGTCTTTAACATGATAATATTTAAAATAAAATGCTTTCATTTAAAGGAAAAAAAGAAAATTAAAATCGGTTTGATCCAGCTCAAGAAATTTTGGTCGAGATATTGTTTTTCTAAAATTAATTTGAAATTTAGAATTTTTGGGCACATTTTCGTTAGATAAGCTTAATTTTTTTCTGAAACAATCATGAAAATCGATTAGGCACTATTCTTAAACGAAATCGTTACACATTTTAAATTTATAAAAAAATATGAGTGACCCACATCAGTGATCACGTGGCTTAATGTGTTTCCCATGTGTTGGACTGGACTGCCAGTGACGGGGATATCGGGGTTCGAATCTTTTTCGGGTATACAGAGGGCGATTTTTTCCTAAATATTTTTCCAATCTTCCTTCAATTCAAATGGGGTTAAACTTCCTCTAAAAATTTACCTACTTCTTCCCGTTCCGTTAGGATAATTAATTTAAGCTTATGGTGAAAAAAAGATACGAGAGAGAATCTTATATCTGACTGTACCTGCTTGCAGGTTTTGTCCCTGACTATATTTATGTGCGTTGAGTATACCCTACAGTGTAACTCTAGGCTATCATTTCTGGCTTCTTCCCACGCGGTGTGTGTGCCGTGCATTAGATGTGGTCTAAGGTGCAAACATATAGTTTCAATATTACATTTTCTTTGTCACGTTCTCCTTAATTGTCTTCCTCACACGTTTCTGGCTATATTACATTCACTTCTCTCTCACTTTCATACATAGGAATACGCATTGCACTACATTATGAATTTTCAATTACAAGGCAAACGAAATAGTAATTGTTAAGGTGTAATGAAAGTGAACGCAAACCAAAGCCATTTTGTATTGTTGTTTTTTTTAAGGAAAAAAAATCGAACAAAATAAATAAAATGGTGCTTCAATAGATAGGGTTGATTTAATTTTCCAAGCGTAATAATTTTAATGATTATTAAATATTAATTTTGGTATGAGTCCAATGGAATTATTGACATGAAACCTTTTGAATGAAGATAAAAATATTTCACCAAATTTCAGAATGTCTGTGACAGATTTTTGAAAATTGTTGAGATTGCTATGTATTTAAAATTAAATTAAGCAGCTCCATTGAATCGATATTTTATTGACGTTGATTAAAGTAAATACTGTAAAAACTTACAAATATTGACCATCTCATCTTAAGCTATAAGTTCACAGAATGTTTAAAGACGCTCTTTAAAATAATATTTTCTTTAAGTTTACTGGTGACCTGGCGGTCTAGGGGTAAGGTGTCAGACTTCTATGCTGGCGGCAGGGGTTCAATCCTCGGTCCCGGCATAGATTTTTCTGATTACCAAACCCTTCCTTCACCTCTGACAAGACATCTTGTGAATGTGGGGAATGCCAGGCCTCCACCGTGGTTCGGATTCCACGTTAATCTGTAGGTCCTCCATTTCATCTCACAATCACCCTACCATTACACATTAGCGTAAGTGCGTATAACCCGAACGG
>CABEEJ010000489.1:228031-250932 GCA_901482245.1 Timema douglasi | reverse complement strand
TGTGTAAGAGAGAGGTGTGTGTGTGTGTGTGTGTGTGTGTGTGTGTGTGTGTGTGTGTGTGTGTGTATTTTCTTGGTTTTTCTCTGTTCAGTTTCAAGTCTATGCATATTAATACTTAATTTTCTCCCAGTTTCATCCATCTATATTCATAATGTTATATTTAATAAAATTATAAAAATGGAGTTGCTGGCTCTAGGAGATGATGGTATAACTCCTACATACAAATTTCATCATGAATGAAAATAAATAAAGTCTCGTCTTCTTTATGACCCTTTGTATGCCGTACCATTGTGATGCCATTCTTTTAAAATTACCTCTCAAAGTAATTCGCAAAACAACATTCCTTATATAATATAGTAAAGTAATGTATAGCACCGGCAAAGCTAGTTTGGCTTCAGCGTATGCTACTAGGATGATCAACCTAGCTTATGAAAGCGGGGTTCGGATCTCAACCAGAAACCTTGAAGCTATTTTAGTTTTAATTAATAATGTCCACGCTCAGCGTCCACCTCCCAGGTGTGATATTTGCAAATGTATAACATTGGGATAAGGGTGGAGAAGGTAAAACTTGTACTAGCATTTGCATACAGAGAAGATAGAAACCATGCAATTTTAAAAAACAACAGTACACTTAAACTGTACTCGAGACTTGAACACTGGCAGACACATGGCTGTATCCCCTTACTCACTGGTGGGGCTAAAGGTGTTTCATACTTATTTTAGGTAAATTCTGACACAATTCCTTAAAATGTATCTCCTCAACTTGTACTCTTATATTGGTATAAAGTATAATGTAGTTGAAATTGTGGGAAAAACCACCTTGGTTCTCAAGGTAGGGATTCGAATATTGATCTTCATAGTATCGGAAATAGATTAAAACTGATAGCTTGATGCCCAATACCTAGTACTCACCAGTGGAGGTATAAGCTACTTATTTACTCCTGTGGATAAAGTACCGTCTTCTTTCTCTCCGTCTGTAAAACGATTTTTCTATATCCACAGTATAATTGCGTGTTGAACACGTTCAGAAATACCCCTTTATTTAAGATGTGGTTTGGTTATATCAAAATATCGTTCACTTCAAAATTGAGGTGAAAACTATTAAAATCTCTATACCTCTTATTTTCCATTTCATGAAAATTGTAAGATTTCTTCGCTTGTGTTTTCTTCCTAATTTTTATCGATTCCGATTCAGCCACTTAGCCTTTTTCTATCACACCTCCTATATAAACCGCGTTCTCACTTGCGTAAAGTTGATGTTTACAAAACTACACAAGCGCTCATCAGAGATCAATGACAAGGCATTAACCAAATATCACACCCTGTTAAAGGTGTTAGGAGCTTTTAAAACTTTATGGGAAATAAATTGTTTAGCATAAATAAAACCAATATATATAATAATTGTTTTTATTTCTTTTTTTATGACTACACTAAGTTCGTCGCACCTGTATGCCGCATCAAACTATACCAAATTGGGACTTTCAACATCCAGCAGCCATCATCTTGATAGTTCCTCCGTGTACGAGCATGAGATAATTATAGACAGCCAGTAACCAATTATGGCAATTAATCAATTTATTTTAAAAATTGAAAGAAAATATTGCCTAGTTCCCAACATCCATTGACAACGTAATCTTTACCATAACACGATAATTTTATAAGTTAAACAAATTAATAGATATTGCTACAGAAACATTTTAGTAAAAAGAGCATCACATTTTACCAAAGAGTATAAATGAAATAATAAACCTTTTAAATTTTTATAACTTTAAAAAGATTCGTGAATAGGGGGAATTTATTTCATATTAAACAATGTTTAACTGGAAATTTTGCAGGTCTAAGATGAAAGTAGATTGTTAAAGATATAGATATATCCTTCTTCAAACAAAATAGTTATTTTTAACAGGGATACAACAGAACCTTTGAAGATGTTTGGGTATTGTTTTAATGTGGCTTTTTTTTTTTTGCTTTGGAATTCCTATTATATTAAAAAATACCACGAATTTAGTATTTATGTTCCTTCAAATAGATGGCGATTTTAAACGTGTTAGTCTTTGATACGGAGAGGTTATTTAATGAAAATACCCGTTCACCACCTACAACTCTAACCGCTAGAGGCCACTCTAGGCAGGATGATGGTGGGCGAAATCAATAATAAATTTAAAGTAACAACAGTTAATAAGAACATATGCAATTTTAAGAAAAAATAGAATTATGTATTCAAGGTAAGACAACAGAAGTAGATAAGTAATACATGGCCTCACAAGGCGAACTGAGTAGTGTTGAAAAACATATGAATAAGGCAGAGACTGCGCATGCACAGTACATTTGGGGACTTAATCCTAAGAGTTATATAATTAATTATTTATATACAAATTAGTCTAGAAGAAACCCAAGAGTAATAATCACAATCGTTAATATAATAGTAAAGAGCTTAAAGAGCTCCTATATTTGGTTAACAAAGCGCCTGAATCACCTTTGTGAATTCAGCCTATAACATTAAATTTAATCTCAAATATCAATTCTGAGCCCAAAAAATGTACACAAAGGTTTTTCTTCCCGACATAACCAAAACTTCTGTGGGACTACTACTTCCACCAACTTTGAAGTAATTGAAAAGATTTCGACTTGGTAATATTCATCATTATAATAGAAAACAAAGCAATATAACATTAGAATACGGGTAATTTCTCACTAAACAAATCGGTTATTGTTAAAGCTATAACTTATTAATCAATAAAAATAAATTATTTTAATAATATCTTCAAATTAAATACGTCTACAAAATTCTATCTATAATTTAAACATTATGAAATTTTAAAGTTAAACAAATAATGATAACCACAAATGCAATAAAATTATATTTAAATTAAATATTTCAAGCAATAAAAAGAATCAAAAAGTGGCTACCGACTAATAAGTCTAAATGTTACAAAGAGACTAGCGCCCAAGCGGCAAAAGGAAACATTAAGTCTTCCATAAAACAATTTTACTTTCCAAATTAAATCTTCTAGTGAGAAATTACTGACGCCTACATGAAAGATTTTAATCACATAATTATCTAAATGTTCAAATTTCCAAACCTATTTTAGACCGTAATATTTAAATATTGAACAAAATATGAAGAGTTTATATTCTTAAAATTGAAAAATGACACCTAGACACGGGAATCGATCCCGGGACTTTTGTCTTAGTACACTTATAATCAAACCACTGAGCTATTCAGGAATCGTCTCGTGTTGAGTGTCATTCTTCACTCATATTTTAAGGCAGTGTCTATGATGGACGTGCGGGAATCGTCGGCTACAAATGTGTGATTTAATTAAGATCACGAGCTATCAGATAACGCAGCCACCGATCCCCGTGTCCAGGTGTCATTATTTAGTTTTCAGAATAGGATATCTAGATGGAATAATCCTCACTAAAAGCATAAATAATAGCTTTGGCTATTTGATTTATAAAGACTTTATATTTTTCCGTCGTGGAGCGATTATGTCCAATTCCTAACGAGGACCTCTCGTGGTTGAGTCGGAATTAATAGTCCACCATGTTAGCTGAGCACCAGCGTTATATAAGTCTAGTTGATGGATACAAGGGGAAATCTTTATATTATAAGTATAACAATCACGTAGTTAACATGTGCTAGGAGCATGATTCTCTTGTTAACAACCGTCATCATCTTGACTCGTCATCTTGACATGCCAGTCCGGAAATCCGGCGATTTGGCAGTGTAGATCCCGTGAGGTTGTCTGTCGGACAGCTAGGTCAATCAGTGAAGGCCTTGGCACCTCATGCATGTGTTACGGTTCTTATTTACTAATATTATTTATAAACTACAATATTACAAAAAATGATTACTTATTAATACGTCTATTAAATACACAAGTCTTGAGTCCGTCGCATACGTCCATTACAATGTGAAAACACGCACTCTAGTGTTGACACTCTCAGCCCCGTTGCTCGACTGTGTATTTTGTCACACCTTTCCGGTTTAGCCCTACACTCGGCCCGTTGGAATGTCCCCCACCGCCTTGCTATGAGGGGTGGCCCAAGCCTGGTGACTGTTCAGGGCTGGCTCGAGCATGGTCTCACCCACTACACATATGTCTCACTGTCCCATATTTCAAAGATGTGTGAGGATCCACTTCAGAATACAATTTGGTGCGAACCAGTCGTGTGATGGTTGTCTGCCGTGGAACTCGTACCAAGCCAGAAGATACATTGAATGAGTAAAGCACATATATTAAACATAGTAAGGTTTTGTAAATTTTGGGTATTGCAGCATGTCTATGAGTATTGGCATTATTCGGGTTGGGTAGTATTGTTGTAAATTGGCTAGCATTGTTAATATTACAATTGCAGTATGTCTATGTGAATCGATATAATTATGGATTGGTACTATATTTGTAAATTAGCTAGCATTGTCAATGTTACAGTATCATCGGTGTGATAATATGGTAAAACTACAATGATAAAATAACAAATGACAATCCACCCACAACGTTCCAGATGAAGAATCAAACTTAGACCTCCCCCATCCAATATGTATATTATATAGCAATCCCTACGCCTTATACCACTTGACCACTGATGTACTATACGTATTCAATTATTTTAAAGAATAAATGCTTATTAGATCATATTTTATCTTCCTGTCTCCAAGAAAATGTCTATACCAAATACATTTTCAAGAAATTACTCTCTACTCACCGAGTTGTGTACACCTATAAAAGAAGAAAGTAATAAACATAAACTAAAAGTAATTTATTTTTGTGACGTCCCACGAAGTTATTTTTCATTAAAAAAGGAATTTACACGTATATTTCAGTGTTATCTAAAATTACTCGCTAAGTAGGAGTCAAATATAAAAACCTGGTAAATCCTATCTTGACTTGCCGCTCAGTGACGGCTAAGAAACTTTGTTAAAGAAAAGTAATAAAGACTCTCTAAATAATACCAGCAATAAAATGTTAGGTCACTCAAAAACACTGAAGTTATTAAGAGTTATTCAGAGAACACAAATTTACTTTTTTGTTTCCAATCAACAATAATAACATTTTACTATGTTATCAATTATTAAGTGTATAGCCCGAACGGGTAATAAGACGCGGTGCCAAGTATTATTAATTACCAGTGCTCTTTAATAGGTTTTAATAAATTTTTAACTAACAGAAAAAGTTTACTGCTATCAAAATACATATTTAGCTAACATGGACGATTTTAACATAATTTCATCAAATAAGCTATTATATTTTTCTGGAAATAAGAGAACTATACAATAAAGTAATGTTTGGACTCATAAACTATTAATAACCTAGAACCAACTTTAGCGGTTGCATAGTCTAAGTCGTTACTCTCTTGCTAGACTAGACTGCCAACTACAGGGAGATCGGGGATCGAATCCCGGTTGGGAGTACTAAGGGATTTTCCAAAATTGTTTTCCCTCTCCCTCCACGCAGATTTGGATACAATTCCTCTAAATTCAACATTTCTCGCTCCTAACTCATCAACGTAATTAGTAGGGCTTAGACATGTATATAGCCTGAACAGGCAGTAAAACGCGGTGTTACATATACAAAAATATACATAAAAACCTTATAAATCTGTGTTTTACTGAATAGGATATGAATATATTTTCCAAGTTTTATGAGTCTTTTGATTGTAACTACTAGGATCTATTAATAATTAGGTAACCTGGCGGTCTAGGGGTAAGGTGTAAGACTTCTATGCTGGCGGCCGGGGTTCAATCCTTGGTCCCGGCACTGATTTATCTGATTACCAAACCCTTCCTTCACCTCTGACAAGACATCTTGTGAATGTGGGGAATGCCAGGCCTCCACCGTGGTTCGGATTCCACGTTAAACTGTAGGTCCTCCATTTCATCTCACAATCACCCTACCATTACACATTAGCGTAAGTGCGTACAACCCGAACGGGTAGTAAGACGCGGTGCTAATAATAATAATAATAATAATAATAATAATAATAATTTACATGATTATTTATCCAAAATTTTCAAAAGGTTTTATTTATATTTTTCTTATGGACTGTAATTAATTTAACTTGACTGTGCAACTTTAACCCATATCTCCATCCCAAAAGGAGTCCGAGCACGCAAAGTGTTCTGTCCGAGGTAACGACCTGTGACCTACAGAGTAGAATAATAACCATCGGCGTACGTGTCCCACGTTAGCGGTAAACACCGTGCCAACATAATCGGTTGTCAAGCAATGAACTTGGTTGCACTTCCAACGTGGCGGTGACTTTAACATATATCGATTTTCTTTCAAACTAATGAGAAAGAGAGAGAGAGAATACAATAAACTAGCTTGGTAAATTTTGGGGAGCCATTGTTTTCAAAACTGGCAAGCACTTGGCATGTTATTGCTAAAAAGAAAAGTTTGTTAATCCGGCTTACTTGATCATCTATAGTAGACTAAGAAATTAACTAAGAGAACGTGCGGAACATAAATATTTCACACGATACAGTCCCATTTTATAGAACGAACATTTGGGTGTTATGATGATATCATCCAAACTTCACGTGTCGATGATAACACGGACTATACTTCAGTTTCTTATAGTTTGGTTTTCCGCTGACGGGAATTTCGGAGTTCAAATCCTGGTCATAAATACTGATATCTTTGTTTTCCAGATGTTTTCCCACTTTCCTTCTATGTAACACTGGTTCTCTTTCTTTCTCAATTCTCTCTTCTTCATCCCTATCCCATCAGTACAAACATGCGGATATCTTAGATGGGAAGTAAGACTCTAAAAAGCTTAGATTCAATAAGTATTTGTATTAAAGGGTGGCTATGTTTTGGGTTTGTTCCAGCAATCGAGCTGGTGGGCCCGTCTCACCGCACCACCTGCACCATTTTGACCAACATCGCGTACTCTGTGGGACTTGTGGTGCTGGCCTGCATCGTGTACCTCGTACGGGATTGGCGACAACTGTCTCTGGCTACTTCAATCCCCTTCTTGTCGTTCTTCCTCTACTGGTGGTGAGTATAACAGGAGAGCACATTGCACTATCCCCCTGTCCTCGCGGTCAAATGGTCAGAAGGCCAATTGCGTGTTTAGGGAACCCTGTTTCTACCCCAGGTGACGTCTAAAATAATGTATGTTTTTTTAGGGGTTGTTACATTGGTAATAAAATATTAAATGCAATATATTTATACGAGGTTTGTTTAAAGACTTAATCCAAGGAGGGCAGTTTAAAAGTACACCCGCACTTGCGTGAAAATAAAGTGAGAAAGTTACAGTAGGCTAATTTATTATATGAGGGAAATCACTACCATTGCACCTAGCTTGGAATTTGAGTTAGAGCTAAAGGAATTGTTTCTAAAGTTTTAAATAAAAACTTTTTTTAAAGGTGAAATGCGTCTCACTACACATTCGGGATATTTGCAGAGTTACATTGATAGGGTAAAGATAAACAAATTAGAATTTAGGCTAAATAAACTCACTCTAATTGTATAGAATGGGAGTTTTAGGCCGTTTATGAAAAATCACCTTAGTGCACCTACTGGGATTCAAAACTAGACCACCCCATCGCCGGTAAATCAAACCAGATAAAATTGACGCCTAGGTCCGCATGCCCACCGAGTCGAGTGAGAATCGCAGCTCAACATATACAATGGTTTCTCAGATGTTTCTAAGTGTGGTATGTTTCCTGTGAGCATAACAAATATCATGGGGAGGGGGGGGGAGAGAGAGAGAGAGAGAGAGAGAGAGAGAGAGAGAAACCTCTCATTAGGCTGCTAGCTCGTAAGAAGGCTGCATGGTAAAATAATGAAAAGAGTTGCAGACGTTTAGAAATCTCAGACTATTTATAAAATGGTTGTATATTTTTTTACTGTTGCTTTCACCAAAATGTAGGTGAAAAATCTGACCAGTTAAAATATTTAAGTGTTAAGATTAAATTGTAAAACATGTGTAATAGCTTAAATAAACGGGATCAAACATCAATCTCCCAGTGATCGGCAGTCTAATCTATTGCGAGAGTAATGCCGTAGATCATGTGGCCACTGAAGTGGATTTATTGTTTTTAAATCATGAATTTTCAAGCAGTGAACTATTCAGAAATGTATTTGTTACGGGAATGAAACAATATGTGGTTCTTTATATTGTAAGATTTTTTGTTCATATTAGGGATTTGTGTTGTGTGTTTATGTGCGTGCGTGCGTGTGTGTATGTGCGTGTGTGTATGTGCGTGTGTGTGTCTGTGGGTGTGTATGTGAGTACCAATGTTGATCTTGTGTCATTCCACGCTTCACTTGTCTGTCCGTCAGCATCTTTCCCTCTGAACGTGGCTTGTCTACTCAAGTTGAAGCCATCACTTTGCCAGTTCACTAATCTGATTTTCTTCCACCCTAAAGTCTTGGACCTTGTTAAAAACACTTTGTACCCCTACTTCCCCCCAAGCTACTCCACTCTGACGTAATGGAGGGAGATGTTTAGGCCATGGTGAAAAGGAGAGAAGATGAAAGGTAGAAAACGCTTACTATCGACAGTAAATGTGAAGACACGACAAAGGTCACAACTTTAATCAAGTCACGATACTAAAATGCTATCAACTGCTGATGGTCTCATCACTTGATATTGAATTATTAAAGTACAAACTTTAATTATGTTACTGAGGTCATCCACATCGACAAGCGTCTGTCTTGTTTTATTCGGTTTGTAGATGTTGAATAATTTGGTTTGAGGCTCAAATCTCGGTTGGATGAACTGGGGTATTTCCCTGAATTGAATTGTTTCCCACACAATGCAAATACGGGTACACTTGATATAAATGTTTACCTTCTCATACTAAGAATTATTAATTTAAACATGGGGATAGTCTGAGTGAATGAATCTCAATTATCTTTTTTTTTATGCGTACCCAACTTTACTATTTTTCCGGACTATCTGAATACAGTATTTGTACTGATTGGATAAGAAGGGAAAGGTAAAACTTAGAGAAACAATACACTCATTAGCATTGAGGCAGAGTGAAAAAAACTGATTGGCTGAAACAGACGTCTTTGTCCACGTGTCCAATGGTGCATTTGTTTAGTAAAATATAACGTTCAACAACATTATCAACAAGATAGCCACCATATGTTCTACAAACACACATTTCTATTTAAAGGGCACAATAATTTGCTCATAAAATATGCATGCATGCTTTTAAAATGGAAGCACTTATTAATTCCATGTATTTTTGTACATCTATATCCATACATTTAATAAAATTATTAGTTTGTTCACCTCTGACAAGACATCTTGTAAATGTGGGGAAAGCCAGGCCTCCACCGTGGTTCGGATTCCACGTTAAACTGTAGGTCCTCCATTTCATCTCACAATCACCCTACCATTACACATTAGCGTAAGTGCGTATAACCCGAACGGGTAGTAAGACGCGGTGCTAATAATAATAATAATATTAGTTTGTTTGTTTGTATCTTTGATTCATTCTGTTTGTTTCAAATAAACTCGAAACATACTCATCGGATCGAGATGGGACTTCTGTTGTATTTCTTATCTTTAAGAATAAAGGTTAGGTTATATCTACCACCAGCAGCGAGAGAAACTTTGTCAAAAAAAACTGTTAGTGTGGTTACATCTACATTTTAAATTTGTAACAGTCCAAATATATTCACTTTTAATGTATCCATCATATTTGTAACTCTCTTTGGCAACGCAAGGGTTTGGAAATATCGATAAACTATGAATGTAAAATTAATTAATTTCTGTCTTACTTGATCACCAAATCAACTGCAAACCAAAGAGTAATTGTAGAATTTACTTAAATCTTAAATAAAAAACTATATTTTATGTTGCTTGTTTTATATTCACATTAATAGACAAATCATGATTCTTTAGCAAATAAAACTTTTACACAGGTGACGTTCACAACTTAATGTGGTTTGATCTTACATTTACATGGATAAATATTAGGACAAATAGATCCTTTTAAGAGGAAGAAAATATTAATTAAAATGGCACACAGCAAGCAACAGCACATATCCAACAATTTAAATGTTAATAAATAGATTTCAATAAATTTATTCTAATTGTGGTATTTTGTTTTGTTTTTCCCTACTCCTCTCACGGTTAAGTGGAAACACATTTCGGTTTTAGTGAACTTTGAACATTGTGAACCAGATATCTGATACCATAGTGGTTCACTAAAAGCAGAGTTGACTGTATATTGAGATATTGACACCTTAAACCCTGTGACCTCAACTATGTGTGATTCCAAACTCAAGAAAAATATAAAGGTGTCACTTTTCAAGTCTACTTAGTGAAACCCCAAGGTGTGAACCTGGGGTGTATTTAAAAAATAAAATGTGTGTCTGGCTTAATGCGTTTGAGCTTATACTGTGTGTCAACTGGGAGGTGCATTTTAAACTCAATTAACCAAGCAATATTAATCTTTAGACTAGAATTAAGGAAAGTATATGTGTGGTGTGTAAATTAATCTTTTTCTTCTTAATTCATGTATCGTTATTTACCCTTCAATCTAATATGTAGAGGGGGTAACGATAACTATTACAAAGTAAATGTATAGCAAAGTAGAGATTGGTAAATATTTCATAAGAGTAAGAATTAATAATAATATTTAGCACCGCGTCTTACTACCCGTTCGGGTTATACGCTTAAGAGTAAGAGAAATAAATAGGTAACAATAATAGATTTATTATAAAAAAAAACATAAACAGATGATATAGGGTTACAATTGATAAACTATATTAAATGCAGGACCAAATAATAATAAACAGTAATAAATGTCCGTTAAATTTGTTAGGGAAAACATGTAACTCTTAGAAGTATAAAGGAAAACATTAAGTTTTAAACTGACAAATATGATAGGATTTAACAACTCCAAAAATATAGGAACTTCCCGTAGCACGGGAGAATACGTGTCCAAGACGACACGGTAACAGTCAAAAGGAAGTTATGTTGATAGAGAGTATTGGATTCCAAAACAGCCGGGCTAGCGCCAGACTACCACCAGAAGTGTCTAAACAGAAAACATGGTGAATTAATTACATAAAAATATAACTGCAAACCCTATAGTTTTAGAGTTACTAAGCAAAATGACGGCCAAGCTAACTAGCTTTATTTGAAATTAAGAAAGGTCCCATAGACACACTAAATAATAAATGGTAATAGGACGGTCTGTCAATTACATTAGCAGATGGTTAACAATCAGGTGTCAACACAAAATTGTACTATGGCCGGTCCTTTCCCAGCGGGTACTGCCAGAGCACTCAATAGTACATTTATACCACAACCCACTCCCTGGGGTATACATCAAATCTAGTACACACTAACTTTAAATACTTGGACAAATGAGGTGGCAATAAGAATTCTGTGAGATACTGACCTAACTAGGTCCCCAAATAAAGGCGTTAGACAACCTGCTTGTAGCCATACAAAAATCCTAACAAGTGAGCATGACGTTCACGGCGTCATGAGATATTGTGAAGTCATAAGAACTTAAAACGGAATAATGAACTTACTGAGAAGAGTAACCTTAAATCAAGGTCCTTATTATATATAGAGCTCAAAGCCCCAGTGTTTAAGCTATATTATATGGACATAGGGGAAATATATCGTCAGACTATCTGAATAAAGAAATTTAGTCAGATTGACACAAAACCAAATTTAGTCATTCCGACTAAAACAGCAAGTCTGAAGGACTTAGAAAACATTATAGCTGCTTCGACTAACAGAAACACAATTAGTCTCTTTAACTACTGTAACAAGTCTGAAGGACTTAGAAAACATTTTAGCTACCTCGACTAACTAACCTAAGTCCGAAGGAAACATAAACAAAATTTAGTCGCTCTGACTAAAACAGCAAGTCTGAAGGACTTGGAAAACATTATAGCCGCTTCGACTAACAGAAACTAAGTCAGATGGACAAAAAACAGAACTTAGTCACTCTGACTAAAACAGCAAGTCTGAATGACTTAGAATACATATTTGCCGCTTCGACTGATAGAAACAAAATTAGTCTCCTTGACTTACTACAACAAGCCTGAAGGACTTGGATATTTGTTGACTATTTGGAACATCAGACGAGATCCCCTTGGCATCGAGACGGTGAGACCCACGACCTAAACATCAATACCACCAGTTTCTTCTTCAGGTACTAGAGCAGAGGTTCCTCCTTCGAGGATATAATATGATGAACTACAGTAGAATGAACCTAGTGGTCACCCATTATATACTCTTTTTTCTGACTCTAAACAGGACCAAATATGGGCATGTAATGGGAGAAAAGGAAGAGGGGGGGAGGGGGGAATAGTGGAGAAAGAGTTGCCAAGGAAGTCCGATAGGGCAGCAGTGCTCGTAGCTCGAGGCATTGAACCAACGACAGTCAAGTCCTTCGTCAACATCGAGTGTTCAAGGGTTCAGACGTCTGTTAAAACTGCCTCGCCTTCGCTTCAGCCATACTTGCAGAATAGTTTGTCGAAGCATGGTGCTTGTCTCCGGGAATATCCACTTAAATTAAGTAGAACACAAATGATATTATTTCAGTATATATCAGTTTTAATTCTCTTCTTTGGATTTCTTTATTTCAGTTTAGTATTTTTTGCAGATTACGATTTGTAGATGTCATTTTACTTGAGTGACATGCTACATTCATATTGAACAGAGCACACTAGATATTGTGACTACCTATTCGTGTAAATAAAGAACCAGGGAATATAGAAAGAGAAAACTTGGTACTAGCCACTTTTATTGGTAAACCTTTGTTTATTTTACCACACATATTGTGAGCCTAAAGTATTGAACTGTGTAATTGCTGTTGTATAACTATTATTTATGGAAACTAGCTTATGAGAACCTCAGTTTTATTTTTACTTTCTCACTACCAATTATATAAAAATTAATTGAATAAAAGTAGAAATAATACGCCCGAGGTGGACATGTTCATGTGTTCCTAAGTAAAAAGTTCCTTATTCTTGAAGCTACAGCGTGTACACATAAATATGCCTTTTGTTTTATCTATATGATTATTTCCTTTACTATTATAGAATTAAAGAGTATGCCTTTTAAAGAGATAAGTTGTATATTTGTCTGAATATGTATCTATGTAAATAAATGTAAGATCAAATCAAATAAAACTGTGTAATATCTACTGTTTTTATTTGTCCAAGAAACACTATTCGACTACTTAATGTGAATACAAAACTATCAACCAAACTGAACATTCATTTCTCTTTGGATCTAACAGAGGTTATTTCACACTATGAGGACGCTCACACTCATGAGATGCTTGGAGGTTATCACACAACGACGCTCACGCTACGCTTCTGACTCATTTTAAATGTTATATTTGTATATATTCCATTGAACGGAATGAAATGATTTTTTTCTGAAGAAGACCTTTTATTGACCGCACTATTGCTAGATGAGGATGAACAAAAAATAGAAAATGGGTGCTCCCCTCTTTTCTGCCGGAATAAATAATAGAGGGGGAGTTTCATAAATTATATCCTCAATTACTTGATGATGAGACTAAATTCTCTCAATATTTTAGGGTGAATAAAAATGTGTTTGAAATTGTTCTTTCAAAAATTGAGAGCAACTTAAAAAAACAGTATACTAAATTTCGAGCTGCTATTACACCAAAAAATAAACAGGCGGTTTGTAAGTAGATATTATTTACACTAACATATTTTATTTGTATATAATTTACACAACATTAAATGACATTGAAAAGTATAAAATATTCAGTTTAATAGGATTCTCATCAGCTTCGGTGGCCGCGTGGCTTAATGCTTTACTCTCACAGTAGACTAGACTGTCGTAGACGGGGATATCTAGGTTCAAATCTCGATCGGGTGTACTGAGGGTGGTTTTCCCTATTTGTTTTCCACCCTCCCTCCACGCAAATGTGGGTACACATCCTTTAAATATTACCTTCATAGTGCCTAAAACCACTAGCCTAATTAGTATATAAGCCCAAATGGATAGTAAGACAAGTTGCTAAAAAAATATTAATCTGGAAAAAAATCAGAAAAGTAACTAGAGCAGGCAGAATTGGAATCGGTAAATGGTGAAGTGGCTAGTGGTGAAACGTAGCTCAGCGACGGGCTTATATTCCCAGGTACGTCAATTATGTCCCTCTTGGTGAATTTGGTATGTTTGTGTTGCGATAATAAAGTTGGGCTGGAGGAGGCTGGAGCTGTGGTAGGGACTGTGGCATGGGCATTAATATATCGCTTCCATCTGAGAAAATGTTACTTCTTTTTAGGTGTTAGGGAACAAGAGAAAAAGTTCTAGCAATGTTCAGCATAGATCCTAAAAATAGATCCAAGTAGTCCTTTTCTTTATATTCAACAGCAATAAGAGCAGCTTCGTTTTGTTTTTCGATTTAACACTTCATCAATGAAGAAGCTGTTTTATGTGTATTTCGAGATGGAATGCTTGTCTTTATAGGAAGCATGGGCTTCAGTAACGGCTTGGAAGGTCCGTATATTGTTTGAGATTCTGAAAGCGCAGATTTTTGTTTTTCTGATCGCTCACAGTGGGTATCTTTCATTTCCATTTAATTTTCATTGTCATCGTTTTCTTGCACCCCCAAATCCACTGATCCACAATCTTTCTTTGTCCTTTATATATGGAACAAAAATGGCATGATGCCCCTAAATTTCTATTTAAAGTCATTACTATTTCCTCGACCACCTATGGTGTTAAACTTCTGACGAACTTTTTGATGTTGACTTCTCAAACTCGTCCAGTTCGGTTTTCTTTCAGCACTTATAACACACAACCAAAAAAAATCTGTAAACAACCCAGACAAAAAGAAGAACGCACTCTCACACACTCAGTCGGAAAAAAAAATCGTCTCTAATGTAAAAATATAAAAGCCACTGCCGGTTGATTCATAGCGTGTATGACCACACCTGAATCCTGTTCCATTTATTACCATAAAAACAGTGAACTTGTAGTAAAGTTAAATGCATCGACGCCAAATAACACAGAGATAATATTTTAAATTTCACACCCCCTGCGTCATCACTTTAGAAAATATATATGTATGGGTAATTATCTATCAACTGTTTTCCATAGGAAGTGGAAAAACCACAAAATGATCATCTCTCATTAGCCACCCGTTTCTGAGTGAGAATATTGATGAATAGCAATCGAAATTTATAATTATTTGGTGGTATAAGCCAGGGAGTCGAACCGAAATACTTATCGATTCTGGTTAATGTTCTAACTCTCCAAATGAAACTTTAAAAGTTCCGGTTCTATAAAAATAAAATTCCCTGTTCCTTTCGTTTCTTGATTAAATTTCTGTTTCGGTTCTTAAAAAAATTATATTTACTGGTTTTACTACCATAAAAATATTTTTAAATAGAAATACTATTAAAACTAGGAATGTGTGGGATCCCGAGCTTCGGGAAAAAAATTCGAGAAAATGGTTGTTCCAGAAATTCGGGAGGGAAAAGATATTTCCAGGGATTTTCCGGGAAATAATACTAACAAAATTACACCTAAGTACCAACTATCAAAGTCGTGTTAGTATTTAATTTTCAATTAAAAATATTTAAATTTTAATCGTCCTTACCTTCCATTATGCAGCTGTACACTCGAAAGTCCAATGACCAATTTTTGTAACTCCTTACAAAATAACTGAGTGCCATTAACCACTCTAAATATAATTGAGGGAATTATATATATCTGAATATATTTAAGCCAGGATAACTTTTTTTGTGCAATATATTGATAAAAGTGGCTTTTGAATATCGAAATTTTTACTAAATACACCTTCACACACTTATTTGCATAAACAACGTAAATTATGGGGGTATTATTATTTGTAATAGCATCAATTTGCTTTTATACCATAGACAACAAGTGTTGAATAAGCTAATATTTTTTGAATGCAAATGCGCTTTTTGTGAGAAATTTATTAACTAAAACGTAAGAAGTTACCGGGCACACTGGCTCGGTAGAGAAATGTTTTTATTATTCTTATGGACAGGAATGTGGCTCACTTGTGTTTATTCAGGTTAGTTTGAATATTTTAATGTTTTACTCTGAAATTATTTGTAAAAACTAATGACATGAGTTTTTTTAATTTAATAACTACTTTAATCAACCTTAAAATGTATTTTTAGAATTTACCTATTTATATTCAAACCAAAAATATTTGACTAAAAATACACTATTGTTATAGTCGTATTAGGCTTAGTTATTTAATTTACATATATTAAGAATCATACTCATACATTTGTTAGACCAAATATTTAGTTAAAATTTTATATTTATTTTTTAATTGTAAGCTTTCTAAATTATAAGTGTAAATATTTGTTCTTTTTTTTTCTTTTTTCTTATGCAAGATTATTGAAGTTAGATGTATTGGACACACCAATAACTGCAACCGAATCGATGTTTTGGTATTTATTCCTGACTATTCAAAATATTTCTGACACATACTGTACAACCTATATTTAAATCAATTTAAACTATCAAATTATTTTAATTTTTCAATTAAAATGAATGGGAAATCTAAATTTTGACTAAAATTATAGCTCTGGAAAATATTTATAATCCTAAAATTTTTTGAGTTTTTTTATTTCCCGCCCAAATATTTCCTGAAGTAAAAATTTCACTCCCGCACAATACTAATTAAAACAGAACATACCAAAAAATGTTAATTATTTATATAAAAAATAATAATAATTCAGGAGCTCGATAGTTGGGCATATCATGGAATCAATAATTATTTTTTTATAAACGTAAGAACCTTTAAGAAACGATAATAACCTTAGTAACCTAAAATATATGTTGATTACTATTCCAATTACGGTCTTAAAGCACTTTACTTTTTGGGTTCCTGTTTCAGTTCTAGTTTCCTAAAAATAGCTGTTAATTTCGTTTATCGTTTATGGTCTGGTTCCAGATCTACTCCCTGGTAAAAATAAAAATAGTCAAAAGCTTTTACTTGGAAAATTATAAAGTAATTGTTTCTATTTAACAGAAAAAGAGAAGTACTTTCTCATATTTGCCTACGAGTATTTGCTTGAAAGCAAGTCCATAATTTTAAAAGTGGTTGAGATACCTATTTTCAAAGCTAAAAATTTACATGTCTAATACATTTAGTTAGTAAAAGCATTTACTTAGTTTTTATTTATATAGCCTGATATGTAAAACCATTTGAACGTTATCACAAAAATAACTAGATTTTTTTTTTGACAAAACTAATCATTTAAATAATAATTGCAAATATCAAATATACTAAAATATGTTGTTATGTGTTTTTGGCTGGTGGCGACTCGTCCAGGACAATAGCTTTCAGTTATGAGCTAGGGATTTCTACGGTACAACATGCCATTCATGAGGTTTTCAATGCTGTTGTAAAAAATATGTTGAAATAGGTATTGCCAACGCTAACCAAAGAAGAATGGGAACGAATTACAAAAGAGTTTTGAGAGCAATGGCAGTTTCCCAACTGTATAGGAATGATATTTGGGGAAAATGCTGTCATAGAAGCCCCTTACAAAAAGGGTACTTTTATTTTACTATAATAACATACTCGATGGTTTTAGTGGCACTTTTAGAGGCAAATTTCAAACGTATAATGATCTATGTTGGATCTTATGGACGAAGTAGTGATGATGGAATATTTTCAAGTTCAAATCTTGGAAGGGGCTTAGAAATAAAAATTCTTAACTTTCCAGGAGATGCATAACTGCCAGGAGTACACCTTGTACTACACTTGATTGCTGGCTATGTGGCCTTCCCATTTTAAAAAACTTGATGAGACCACCTGTTACCCAAATTGAAAATTATTATATGGGATTCACTTTTAACTAAAAATTATCAAGCACTTGCAGGGTTGTTGAAAATGATTTTGGAATTCTGACCCAAAATTTTATAATTTATTGCAGAAGATTGAAATTATCCCTTAAATAAGCTGAAAATGTTGTATTAGCCATGTGCATTTTATACAATTTCATTCGCCACGGAGCAACTACTTCAAATGCTGATGAAGCTATAGCAGGAAACCTGGTAAATTTACCTAGACAAGGTTGGAATTTTATATCTAGAGTGTTTTAAATAAGATAAATATTTTCAAGATTATTTATATTAGAAGCAGGCTAAGCCCTTTGGAAACACAATATTGTTTAAATTTATAGGGTTAAAATAATGTATTATTATATTTCTTAGCTAATAAAATAAACATTGAAACTTACCTTTTTTATTTAAGACCTCTACTATATCCTTCCATACATTTTGTATGTTATCACTATAAAATTGGTTAGCCAAGTTGTACATTACAATAAAGGTTTGGTACGGACAAGTTCAATTAATCTTTCGTCCACGTGGTCCATGTTTGTTCTAGGCTAAAAACAAATTATAGCTTTGGATTATATTGCGCATTCATGTGTACACTATCACTCAATTTGGTGTGCTCAAAATATTCTTGACAAAGGTCGTGGAGGTCATTTTGAGTGCGTGTGGGCGTGGCGTTCATTACAATGTAAGCACTCCCTCTTGATTTACGCGTGAAAGGAGAACATGTGTCTAGAATGCCCTGGAAGGCCCCAGAACAGTGTTCTTGGCACGTGGAACCATCTAATGCCGGAAATGTTATACTTCACACTTCCCGGCAGCCTTAGTGAACACTCGGGGTTGGCCCAGCCCGTTCCCTCGTGTATCCAGTCTTGACCACCCGTCCGTGTTATCCGGTTTGTGTGGCTTGGGAGATAGTCAGATTGGGATGTACACAGTGAAATGGAGCTCGGTAAGTTTATAACATTATTTATTCAAGTTTTGGTGGGATATTATTGAAAGTAATTTAGTGTCTTGTTTTGAAATTTAACGTTGTAGCTTATGTAAATATCTTACACACTGTACGATATTTGAGCGTAGCGTGAGCACTGCGTGAGTGCAACGTGGTTGTCCACATTGTGTGGGGGTCGCGGTGCTTAGTCGCAAGGAACCGGTCCTAAATACGACGGCCGGGACGCGATCCGGGCCCACGCACGTTTCATATAAACGAAATCTAGACTGTATTTGCCACCTTCCGGTACTGACAGATTTCTAAAAAGCCTGTCCGGATGCCTCCACGGGGTGGCCCCTGGGAAATGTGACAGACGTTTGGGGTCCGGCATAGATAAGACCCTGGCAAGGTCATCTGTGTGTGGAGAGGGGCTCCTAGACATACACTAGGCCTCTTTCAGACGAGGCGGTTTGGTTGATTCAACTAAGTTGCCTGGTTGACTCTCAACTAGTTGACTGCCATGTGAAGACTCTTTCTTGGCTGGTTTCACACCAGGCAACTTGTGTAATCAACTTCTCTTACCAATGAAAGGTCAATACGATGTTAGAGCCCCGAGGAAGCAGGAGCATTTCTTGTGCTTGCTCTTCTGCAAGAAGAGAAGCAAAGAAGGAGGAAATCCAGTCGAAGAAAAGTGTGGATCCATCCATTGTTACAAAATCGGGAAATGGGCGCTTTCTCGCAACTATATCCACAACTCCTTAGCCACGAGGATAAATTCTTCAATTATTTCCGCATGTTACGATCATCCTTCGAAGAGCTTCACGGCCTGATCCAACACAGGATTCATAAAGAAGACACGATTATGAGACAGGATATACCAACGCAAGAAAGACTATCCATTACACTGAGGTAAGTGAAGAAGTATTTTTAATATTTATATTTTTTTTTAATTTTTAATTTCAAAAAATTTAACCTATAAATTATACCTTCCCTCTACCAATACCTTTCTTCTATACCAATTTTACAACGCAATATTGGTCTTTGATTAGTAATTATCTAGGGGAATACAAAAATAATAAAGCCAAATGGCATATCACCCAGCTTTTTACTTACAAAAAACACAAAATGTAATTTAAAACATTTACGATTACAAAGACAATAAAAAATTAACTAGTACGTGAAACTAAAAAACAGAAATTAGAGGGGTTCATGCGAAAATTCAAAATCTGAAGACAATGGGTTCATTGCCAGAGATGCATCTGTAGAATTAGAGCTATGTGCCAAAGAAGGCTGAGGAGATGTGACTGTATTAGTAGGGAAAGTTGGTTCTGAATAAGAAGTGAAATGGGAAGGGGGATACGGTGCAGGAAAAGATGAATACTGAAGACGAGGAAAATTGGTGTGCATCGCCTGCTGGATTGGAGGTTGTTGGGAGCTTTGTGGGAAAAATGTTGAGGGTGTATACTCATATTGTAATATTTTGTTACGACATGGAGCCATTCTGATCGCATGGCTAGTTTGTTCATACCTTGAACGGCGTGGGTGTAGTTTAGCAGAGGCATTAGAAAGTTGAAATCTTCATCCGCCTCTTCTCTTTCAACCTTCCTCTTTTTTGCAGCCATCCTTTCCTGTAAGTTTCTTTTCAACAGTTGGCAAACGCCTGCCACAGGATTTTCACTATCACGCTTCCGCTAGAAGGTGCGGTGGAAGATTGAACTGCTGGGTTGGTTTTCTCAGTTCTCACTACTTGCAAACTGATGGAACTTCTTCCATCTCCCCTTCTTCTTCCTCATCTTCATCCTCCGCATCACCGACGTTAGAGTGAGTTGACTTGGTGGTGAATACAGGAGCGAGGGAGGATAGAACGTCAAAGTAAACATATTGCGTCTTCTTTTTGGCGGATCCTGATTTTGGAATTTGTGAATCACGCTCCCTTTTGTATCACTGCCTTAGGTTCTTCCACTTCTTGTTAAGCTCTTTAACTGAAACATGAAATAAAAATAATCAGGAACTTATTAGGTGTGCATATACGATATGCACATTTTGTAATAGGAATTTAACATTGTTGTAATTTATGAAATAAACTTAATTGTAGGTATGCACTCTATTTGTTTGATTTTGATTTTCAGATATTTGGCTTCAGGGTGCACACTAACAGATCTACACTACAGTTACAAATGCGGTATATCAACAATCAGTGGAACTGTGGAAGAAGTGTGTAAAGCTGTTTGGGAACTAAGCAGCACATTCTTAGCAGTTCCATCAGAGGATGATTGGCTGAGTATCGCATCTGACTTCGAGAGAACAGCTAACTTCCTTCATTGTATTGGTGCGATTGGCGGGAAGCACATTAGGATAATAAAATCAAAGGACAATGGGTCTCTTTATCACAATTAAAAACTTTTTATCAATAGTCCTATTAGCCATTTGTGATTCTAATTACTTATTTAGAGCTGTTGATATGGGAGCTTATGGAAAGCAGTCAGATTTAGGGATTTTTGAGAATACCACTACAGTCAACTCTCGATTCTATGACCTTTCACGGTTCCTTGGAAAAGGGTCGTTATTTCTAAGGGGTCGTTATTGGAATTTTAACAGATTTTGTTCCATCCCTGACCTTCATACGAAAAAATTGCATTTTTATATAATACGTGAAAAAGTAAATAAAATAAAACCTACCTATTTCTTGAAGAAGGTACTCCTTTCACTCATTTCGTCAAAATTATAAGTTCGTATCAAATAAAAAAATATAGCGTGGGTCATCAAAAATCGTTCACAAAATCCAACCAAAAACGTAACCAAATCAAAATAACAATGTTAAATAATAGCATGGGTCGTCAAAAATTGATCACAAAATGGTTCACAAAATCAAACCAAAATAGTAACCAAATCGAGAATCGAAATAACAATGGCAAAAGCAAGCCTAGCGCGTGATGTAGCGGCAGTCGCGCGCGGGGAAACATTGTCTTGCTTGTGGGAGGGGGTGGACAGAGTTAAGTGATATTGGCTGGCATTGATGAGGTGTTTTTTTTATACCTGACCCACCCCAGTTACTAGTAATACAGCGTTCACAAAGATAATTGCAACGCAGCGACCTAAATAAAAGCAATAAACACATTTTACAGCCGATTTACTTAAACTTTACAACCTTTTTCCCCACATTTTTCACGGTTCCTCAAAAAAGGGTCGTTACTTCGAGAGGGACGCTATTCCCGGGGTCGTAGAATCGAGAGTTGACTGTATATGGAAAAGAATATCATCCAACACTTTTAACATTCCACCTGCACGCCCAATGGTAGACGGGGGGTGTTACGTGAATTATGTGTTTGTCGGTGACGAAGCGTTAGGATTATCAAAACACATGATGAGGCCTTTTGCAGGAAATAGCTTGACCATCAAGCAAAGAGTTTTTAACTCCAGACTGTCCAGAGCTAGAAGATTTGTGGAGTGTTCTTTTGGTCTTTTGGACAACAAGTGGCGAGTATTTCACAACCCATTGAATGTAGAAGTGCACTTTGCAGAAAACATAGTTAAAGCATATGTTGTCCTTCACAACTTTGTAAGGCTGAGATATGGGATTATTTTTGAAGACACTCTTGTTACACCAACCATATTAGAGGATGTACCAATGGGGGAGAATGTTTCTGGCCAATCATACTCCAGACAGCCAAGAGATATAAGGAATCATTTGGCTGATTATTTTGTTGGACCATGACAGTTGGAATGGCAGTATAATGTTATTTAAAATAGGATTGGAGAATTTAATGTTTGTTGTATAATCAACAACTTCAGTTTGTACCTTTTTTGTTTAATGCAGAAACCTCCCTTATATGAAAACTACTCAAATTGTAGGCATGAGGCAATGTTGACATTTGCGAATCTAAGTAAATTTCTTACTAAAATAATTACTTAAATAATTCCAATAATTTGAATGAAATATTCTTACCGATTGCACCTTGTTTGGCAGGCTCCATGCTGTTGAAATCTGGATAACATTTGCGTGCCACTTCCCTCCAAGCTTAACTCCTTTTAATTTTATCGCTATACTCCTCACATCTCATGTCCCATACAGTAGCGGATTTAGGTTTGAGGACGCCCTAGGCCCGAGACGATATGGCGCCCCCTTTTTTTTTGTAACAGTATATATATATATATATAT
>CABEEJ010000489.1:199415-220862 GCA_901482245.1 Timema douglasi | reverse complement strand
GGGCGTGTGTACATCGACCACTGTGCTGTATACTCTCCCTGGCTCCCTCAGTAATTTGCCCAAACACGGTATCTGTCCCCTCCACGTCCGTAATTGCTGCGTTGCCCTGGACGATTATACTTTCAAAAAAAACAACATTATACGTGTATGAGTGGGAGGGGTACTTGATACATCGTCCTGTACTGTCACTGTATTGCGTGTGTGTTTGGAATAAGCTTATTCTGTATTTCGTTAGCTATTCATGTGGAATTTGTAAGAAGAAAATATAGGCCCTGTACGAAACATGTATGATTTAAATACTTTTTTCTCTTATCACCACGTCTAACTAACTACCGGCTCAGATTATTCGCGTATATGATAATTACTCTAACGTGGTAGGGATGAGGAAGAAAACATTTTAGAGATAGTCTACCCGCATTTGCATGGAAAGAGAGTGGTAAACCATTTAAGGACAACCACCCCCAGTAGAGCAGATCAGGATTCGAGAAGTCTAACACCAGGGTGAAGCCTTAAATATAATTTTAATTAGTATTATTAGTTTAAAGTTCTCTCTGTTAGTATTTTTTTAAAAAGCTTCGCTTTTTATTTTTCTGTTAAATATCCGCGTTTGAATGGCAAAAAAATATTTTTAATCAATTTTTGTGTCGCCACTTATATAACATAGCAATACAAACACATATCTATTAATATAGGGCCTAGCAAATTAGCTCAAAGTAATAAGGAGACTAGTTTAAGGTGGATTGGAAGAAAACGTAAGTTAAGGTGTGTGCAGTTTTTATAACAGACATTTTTTTAGGTAAAAACAAATCAAATATTGCTTCAGTAATTATGTTTAGTCTATTTGTTTGCACTTAGTAACCTCAACAGTTCTTTAACGTATTTCATGGGCATCGCGTTGCTTGGTAGCCTCAACAGTTCTTTAACGTATTTCATGGGCATCGCGTTGCTTGGTAGCCTCAACAGTTATTTAACGTATTCCATGGGCATCGCGTTTTTTGGTAACCTCAACAGTTCTTTAATGTATTTCATGGGTATCGCGGAAATTGAATATGAATTCTATCTTCATTTTTTTAAATTTGTTTTCATATACAACTATGTTAATAAAAATTATTCAACAAATTGTTGAAAATTATATATGTGGAAAATTTAACTAAGCTCATCTTTTCTAGGAATATGTTATTTATTTTTGACAAAAACATGTTTTATTACAAAAATATTGAAACCATATATATATATATATCTTGACTCACGTTCCCTTCCATTCCACTTTAATACACTCAATTTTAATAAAATATAAAGCCGTGGAGTGCTAATCTAAGCTCAATGTATATGTTACATCCCATTTGTGAATTTGTATAGTTCATGAATTGGGAGTATTTCTGCCCATTTCTAAACATTTCAAGAACTGGTCAAAAAATAGTCCAATTCATCTGCAGCGTTTGTGCTGCCCAGTTAAAAAAAACTGGCTATTTCACGAACTGAGCAGATTTAGTCATTACCCAATTCATGATCTGGACGATTTTTGCTAGGTCCGTTAAATGTACAAGCGAATAATGGGTTTCGTATTTAAGTTAATTGTTTAATTTTAATCGTTTTATATTCTTTTAGCTTAAGATAGCTTAGGCGAGTTTAATATAATATCTCAAAACTAATTCCGGCTAAGCTCATAGTAAATAGTACAAAAAGTTCCAGTTCGTGAAATGAGTAAGAGCTAATAAATTGTTTGCCCAATTCATGAAATTGGCAGTTTCACTATTGGGGTGTAAAAAACATACACATCATTTGTTTTTTCAGGCTCTTAACAATTACAAAGGTTTTTTCTTCTTCTTACACCCATCCGTGCAGTCCAATTATGTATATTAGTTAAGTGGTCATGTGGAAAATAAAATTCACAGTAAATGTACCCTCATTAGTACGGAGATATATTGAAAAATAGTTAGTATTAATCTGTTTAGGTTAAAAAAAACTCAATAAACTTTGTCTAAATACATTCCCCGAACTCCGTGAGACCGGCAAACTAGACGAGATGAAACTGACGCCTTTTTTAGCGTGCTCACTGGTACAAATTATTTAATTATTACTGGGAGACCTAGACTATTTTTATAGCGTGCTTAACTCTGACCTTGTAAGCCGGAGTTTAATTATGTCACTATCCATCCTATTTCCAGAGAATTACTAGTGTATCGTTGACCTCGGTGGTCTTGGGGGTAAAGTGCTCGCCTTAGTACTCGATGTTTGTCGGTTCAAACCCAGCTGGGGTAGACGGATTTGTATTGAGTGATTAAAAATCTGTAGAACACCTTCCTTCGAAGGGGAAGTAAATCCGTCGGTCCCTATATCGATTGTGGCGTGTAAATGATCCCCTGGAAGGTATGTGAAAATACCTTTCTGACAAAATTGTTAGGCCCTTTCGTCCTTTTCTTGTGCTGATACGATCATTCAGTTCAGAAATGTAAATACATAACATTAAAATTAAATACTAGTGTATCTTCCCAAGAATTCGCCTTCTTCATTTGGCATTTGATAATTTTATTTTTAGACTTTATTAATAAATATGTTAATAGTTTGTACCACACTAGTACTAACGTGTATTAGTTATAAAATTGTTGTTTTACCCTCATGTGTCTGCCAAACTTTAGGAAGTAAATTTACTATAAATCGTGTAGAAAGATGTATTAGTACGTGTAGCACAATAATCATTAACTACTTAATTTAACTTGTAGTAATGAGGGGGAGGGGGGATAGTTTTAGAGGAATTGTACACATCTAAGTCAGAAGCTCACTCCCCCACATAGCTCTCTCAAAATTCAAGAGCCATAGATTTAATACGATTTTGGTAGGAAATGCTCTCTTTACAAAAAAAAACTTTACAAAATGACTTAAACCTATTTAATTTATTCATACGTAAAATCATGATGATAATTTTAATAATAATAGCGTGTCTGGATCTGAGCTACATAAAACTGTAGCTCAGTTGGTGGAAAGATTAGCCAGTACTAATGTACCGATGTCCAGGGGACACCCGGATGTACTAATCGTACACCCTTTCCTTGGAGGCTCTTTCCATGTCCTGACGAGACAAAGTAAGTCTATAACCTTTAACAGGAGCTATTGGATCGTTATAGTTACTGGTTTAACTATATGATTTCATCAATTTACACACTCAACTATAACGATTGGAACAATTGTTATAGTTTTCACCATCATACAATGATGACATAACATTGTTCAAGAAATAACTTTTCAAGGAATCCATACTCATACAATTACTAAAGGGTTAAGAGGGGAAATAATTGTATTTATTACATAAGAAATCTTTTTTTTTTTAGGGAATAAAAATATAACCCTATTCTTAACCTAACTTTAACCAAACACCGGTGATCGTGGTAGTTATTCCCCTTTCGAGAACAATTTCCAGTATAAGCCGGGATTCAAAGCCGGGACCTTTTGGTTTGCTGACAGAGGTTAAACCATGAGGCCAGTTATGTTATGTGTTAGCAATTATTTCTTATAGCTTACCTCTTGAACTACAAGTTGTTTTTATAGTCAGTCAAGACCTATAGGATAGCTAATATCAACGAATGTTTATTTATTTTTATAGCTATATTTACAGATTTTATAGACTTTTAAATAGTAAAATGTCTCATCTAAATCTGTGAGGGTTATCATGTTTTTGCCCCGACCCCCTAGTATGTCTTCGTACTCTGCATCAAAACCGCTGATGAAGTGTTAAATCCAGAGCGATGTTATTTGAAAGCACGTCCGTCACATTCCACCCCCGAACAGTGAATATAGTGAGGGGGTGGGGGGATGATGAGAAGGTAGCATTGTGCGCTTACAAGTTTCACAACCTCCTCCCCACATGCCTCTGAGGACCGTGACGTTCTCTTCCGCTCGCGTATTCCCTACTGACATGAAGGATTTTTGACTGGCGAAGAGCAATCTGCAAATGGGATCAGATCTATAGAAGAGGAAGGGGGGTGAGGGGGAGGGGAATTCCTTCTTCGCGTTGCAGCTTTAAAACGAATTTTTCTTTCTCGTTTCATTTCAGAGCTTGAATATAGTTGGGGTGATACCACACAGTTTGAAGGTTTAAACGTAAGGAATATTTGAGGGAGACGTGAAAAAAAGGAGTTTAAAAAAACAATTACTTTTATATTCCTTCCTCTCTCTGAATTTATCTCCCCCCTCTCCCCACCTCTCTTTCAATGATATAATTTCCATAATTCATCTTCAGGAAAAGTTAAATTTTTAATTATATGTGATATATTTTGTTTGTATATAATTTTTAAGCACACTTGTTAAAATGTAAGTTTCAACACAAGTATTTTTTAAAGTCTTAACCTATGGGTTAGGGGGGGGGGAAGTTAATTTTAAGGAAATATACTATTTTTACTAGCATGGATAACCTTGAGAAAACTGATGCAGGCTTTTTTTTTTAGGACAGTGTCTTACTACCCGTTCAGGTTAAACGATTGTGTAAGAATTACGTTAATGTTTTTTTGTGGATTAGGAGGGTTATATTTATAGTAGGTGTACCAGCATTTGCGTATATTGAGAGTATAGAACAATTTTGGAACAAACCTAAGTACACCCAACTAAGATTCGAACCTTGATTTCCCCATCATCGACAGTCTAATATACTGCGAGAGTAGTGTGTTAAACCATGAGGCCACCGAAGCGGGTATGAATATGTCGTTAAAAAAGATGTGTGCTATTATTAGATTCATTTTAGTATTTTAATGTACATTTTCAAAACGTAGGGCTTATTGCCAAGAAATGCATATGAGGAATATTATAAACTTATATAGAAATATTAAAATTATTTTAGCCATCACCTGCAATTGAACTTTAATTTATTTGATATTATTTGTGTAGTCGGTGACCTGGCGGTCTAGGTGTAAGGTGTTGTACGTCTGTGCTGGGGGTCCGGGGTTCAATCCTCGGTCCCAGTACAGATTTATCTGATTGCCAAACCCTTCCTTCACCTCTGACAAGACGTGTATTAGTCACAACTTGTGAATGTGTGGAAATCCAGGCCTCCACCGTGGTTCGGATTACACGTTAAGCTATAGGTCCTCCATTTCATCTCACATTCACCCTACCATTACACATTAGCGTAAGTGCGTGTAAAGCAAACGGGTAGTAATACGCGGTGCTAATAATAATAATAATAATAATATATTATTTGTGTATATGTGATTAAAACAGAGAGTACCATTAGCACCTTGGATTTTATCAACGTAGTTCTATAATATATTTGCAGAAAGCTGACTCTTCTAAAATTACTAGTAGTTTTTAATGACTGACATCGTTGACACCTTTTTAATTTTCCTTTTCCTATAAAATGTAATATGAGTTGTATTATTATAAACTATGATTTATTTTAGTTATTATTTTAAGCGTAAGAGCTTCGTGCTCCAGTGGCCACGTGGGAATGTAAGTAAGTCACGTCTGTTTTGGTTTACTAGTTATGGGGAGGTCTGGGTTAGAATCCCGGCCTGTTTTTTGAGTTGTTATTTACTAGTTATTGGTCTGGATTTTTCCCTCTGCGCAAGTGAGGGTACACTTTCTCTAAATTCCATATTTCTCATTTCATTCTAGTGTAAATATGTGATTATTCCCCACTAGAGGCTTTACTATAGTATTGAGGAGACTAATCATGTGTCTCATAAAGATAAATAGTTCTTAATGATGTCCCGTCATTTTTTGTTTAGGTTTCGATATTATTAATTTTATTCTTTGTTTATGAAACTTAAGCTCTACTCTTTCATTGCATTACATTACATATTTATTTACTAGTGTTAACAAATATTTATTTGGTAATCAGTTTAAAAAGAGAATTTTTAAGTTGTAAGGTCCATGGTATCTTCTTATATTAAGCTTACAAAACCAGTCCCATAAAATGTACTATTTTTATAACAGGATATATATAAATACATAAAATTGGAAATAATATATGTTTAAAATCCCCTTTTTGGTAGATTAAATTTAATGAATACTGCTCATAAACAGTATTTCCAGTGGACTCGTGGACAAAGACGTCACTCTCATCAAGTTAGTTTTGCCGATTAAGGGTTGATTGTAGTTTGAACGCTAATTGGGTTTTAATAAGTAGAATTTGTCTAAGTTATATGGTTCCCCAATATCTAAACACGCTAAATCAAATTTATTTTAAATCAAATTAGGCCTATCTCTTCCCCGTACCCACCCCAATAGTGTAAATATAACCTGATGAGTAATAAAAGAACAATAAAAAATGTAAATATATAATTAATAAATTAAATACTTTTATTACATTTACTTAGAAACATTTTTATTTATGAATGAAGAATAATTGCATAGGCACTGTACATGCTAAATGAAAGTTATGCATGGGTTATTTAAGTTTATTCTAATTTATTTATATTCAGTTAGATTTTGATAAACTTTGTTCCAACTCCATATCTCAATGGTGCATCTGTCTAGTAAGTGTTCGTGGCGTCGATTCCCGACATATTATAAAAATATATAACTTATATAATTGGGGCTTCCTCATTGCCTATGTTGATTTAAAGAGCAGGGGACTTGGTTGTGTGATTGTTCTAGAATTTAATTGGTTATATTAAATAAACAAACATTCCGTTAAAGGCACTTCGTTGCTACGTCATGTGTGGTCAAATAAGTCGTTTTTCTTTACATTCAAATATATTAGAATATACCATCGCTTAGGACTTAACTGAAAGACATTTCAAAACAATTTATTATCAAAGCTAATGGCACACCTATTTTAAAATTCAGAGAAATACAAATAACAGTAAAAATAACCGTCGTCAAAAACCACCCCCTCCAAAAGTATTTCACGAAAGCATTAGACCCTTCGCCCATTCAAAGAAGAAATGGTTAATAAACGGTAACACAGGAGGAAACCATTAACGCTCATATCTAAATTATGAATGTGTATCATATTTTCCTTATCTCGCTGAGAGAGGTCCTATTAAATAGAGAGAGAGAGTCTGTGTCTAATCGCCACATTACCATTGCTAATAGCAGTCACGAACTATCTTGTTTGTACCTCCATTGACGTCATAATACTTACGGAAACTTTTTTTAAAAAAGGTGTAGCTATGTCATAGGGTTAATAAAATGGACATTATATGCTATTGTTTCGTGTGGACAAGCTTTAGTCTTAAAAGCTATGTTACTCTGAGATTAAGAGCAATCGTTGTAGGCTTTTCCTGTAGGTATCGTCAATTCATCTCGAAACACTACTGAAATGAAAAGCCATTCTGAATGTATCTCTATTTCTAATATTTGATAAAATGTATCAACTCGAAGTTTAATCTAAATAATTAACTAAGAGAGATGTTATTGTTTAATAACATGAATGATTATTTTATTTTAATTATTTAAAATAGATACATATGAAAATATAACTCGACTACCTGTGATGTAATGACAAATCAAGATCGCATTCTTTATGGTAATGTATTTAGGTTTTATTCAGGGGATTTAAAGATATAAATAACATTCAAACCAATACCATAATTTCTTAAATTAGTCTAAAAATAGTCTTACATTGTCAAACCATTATTTTCTTGTTCTTGAAGCAGTCTTTTATAGTGTTTTCAATAGTTTACAACTTTGGATATATCACGTATTCACGAAATTGAGAAGTTTGAATCTTTTTGGTAGGATGTAGATATATTAATTTATTATTAATTATTTTAGCAACGTGTCCTACTACCCATTCGGGCTACACGCCTATGTACTAATTACACTAATGGTTTAAAGATTTGGAAGGTTTAATTGAGAAGAAGTGCACCCACATTTGCGTGGAAGAATAGTGGAAAACCATTTAGTAAGATCCACCCTCAGCGGAACCAACCGAGATTGAACTCCTATCTCCCCGTCATCGGCAGTCTAGTAGGCCTACAACACGAGAGTCACACGTTAGATCACGTGGCCACCGACCAGGTCAGTGATGTCGATATGAAAATGTCCGTGGAAAAATATGTCTATATAAACTAGGAAACAATTAAAAGTTAATTTTGAAACATAAATAGATTTTGATCAAGAACAAAGAGTATAGTGAGTGTTTATACTCGTCATCGGAAGAGTATAAGGCTTATCAACATATCAACAAGTGTCCTTAAAGGCTAAACAGCTCATTTTCTCCCCTGCTTTTCTATTTTGTACATTTGTGTGTGATAGTGCTTAGGGTTCTTATGTGCGTCAAGTATATATCCAGCCCACTTCTTAAAATGGTTCTAATTCACCAAGTTGGCAACGTCCTTAAGAAATAACCTAAAATGTTTAAAAGCATATATTTACAAAAATTTAAGCAAATATTATCATAAAATATTTACTTCACTTTTGGGGGGTGGGGGAATATACACTGGTTTAATACCCATTTTGAGTTATTAACATCGCTACAGCACTAGGCTAGGGATAAGAAAGTTTGAATTTTTAAATGTAACCACATTTTCGTGAAGGAAGAAAGGGAAACACTATATTAAAAACCACCCACAGTACACCTGACTTGGATTCGAACCTTTATCTCCCGTCATCAGCATTCTAGTATGTTAAAAGGATGATGCCTTAGATCATGTAACTAATGACTAGGGTAATTTTAGAAATAAAATTTGTTTTCAAAATAAATAAAAAGGACAAAATTTTGGATTTTTAAAATAAAAACTGTCCAATTGGTGGGGTGCCCCAGTTATAGATTTAAACTATTTTAATCACGTAATAAATTTAAAATGAAAACTTTGTCAGGTTAATAAAAGAGATAATAAATTAAATGTCTCAATTAGTTAAGCGTTTCACCAATTAAATCTAAAAATAACAATAAATATATGTATTTTAATAGATTTAATAGATCTATATGAACATACATATTTATACATGTATATATGTATACACGTATATATATATACATATATATATTATTATCCAGTAGTGACATTAGGATTGCGTGTTCATGTAAATTTATTAAATCTATTAAAAATACATATATTTATTGTAATATATGTATACATATTGATATTGTAATTTATATATACATTGATTAATTTGGGGAGATAAAAGGCTCATACAAAAAAATCTGAAACAGGTTTCCCTGCCCACTCAACTACGGAAGATATATAGTGTTAAAGATCACATCAATAAGCTACCTATTTTTACCCAAGCTCGATAATTGTATTTTTTATCGATGAACCTCTATCGGTTATTATGATTGACTGAAATAATTAATTTAATTTAATTTTTAGAGTATTAAAAACTGAGATAGTTTTTTAACACTTTTCTTTAGCGTAGTGATCATAAATATCGGGAATTCCGATGAACCATTGGCTGATAGGAGCTTTAATTGAAAAGTTGTGCATGTGGAGCTGACATCACCTTTTCATCAACCTTTTTAAAATGTTGGGGAGGAAAAAAATCACATCGTCCGTAACCAGCGGCCGTAAAATATTATTAATACAACGATTTCCTATGTATAGGAAGTTTGTGGTAACAGAGGTTTTCATAAAGTAACTACTTACATTTTCCATCAAGCAGAAAGTGAGAATATCGATTTATCTCGGCTTTGTACGATCGCTCTCTGAGTAGAATTTCCCTTTTGTATAATTTTTTTTTAAAGCTAGATTTTGTAGTTTGCTCTGTCTTTTTTTTTCTTTTCCTCAGATCGATTTCTCACTCTCTATATCTTTTATTTTTCCCGTTTCTAATCGTACGGTGCAGTATTCTAACGCAAGGCTATGCACATTCGCACAACTTTTGCAGAACGTTTTTCCCCTCCACCAGACACACACACACACACATGTATACACAAAAACACACATACGTGTACACACAAAGAGGGTGGTGGTGGTGCGGATGAAAATATCGTATATCATTCTGAAGAGCAGACAGACCTCTGCAATGTGCGGGCAGCTAATCAATTTTTGCGGTAAGATATAGCTTTCCCTATGAATAAACAAATGCGAATTGGAGAGGAATGATTAAACACAGCACACATTGACTGCCTCCCCAGGAGAACTGGTAAGACCCTGGGAAAGTTTCTGTGTCTGTAAAAAAAACAGTTTTGCAGAAAAAATATAAAAATATATTGGTCTTTTTAATTTGAGACATTCAACTCCAGGCTTAAAATATTATGACATTGTACGGTATATAAATATATACTAATGAAGCATTTGTTTTCCTAACGAATGCAAATATTGTCCCAAAAAGTTCAAAGACTCTTTGTTTGAAACACCAAATGTATAAATTCCCTCTAGTAAATTTAATGAAATATCTTATTTAATTCCTCAGTACTTAGATATTTTGTCTTGAAAAATAAATATCTCTATTATAAAAACTCGGAAACAAAGGACATTTTATGGAAGAAACATTTGGGATAATTGCTTAGGTATTTATTGATATCGTACCCCACCCCCAAACCCCTGCACCGTTGACCACGAAGATAAAGCCGTCAATATCGTTGTATTGTTTGATTTACTCGTGATGGCTAGATCAGAAATATTGGCTGGTCGTAATGCTGTAATGCTGTTACTAACCCACCTCCTTTTATCATCAGTCCAGGTTATATGCATTTTAATTAGGCTGATAAGAATGGTATAACTTATATGAATGTATATGTAAAAGAGGGAAGCCATTTAATAAAATCATTACCAGGATGTAGCTTGGATTAGATCCCCGTCCTCCTTGTCAGTGGCAAACTATACTGGATGAGCCTGACGCCTTACATTTAGTCCACGTACCCACATAAGTGGATATTTAAACTGTTTTACTCTATCTCTCTCTCTACGCAAATTATGGATCACCTCCCTTTAATAGTTACCTCCTCATTTTTGTCCTATAATGTATTTTTAGGGAACCCTGTCGGGAAATAAGATGCGTAGGAAGGGAAAATAACAAGTATTTTAGCAAAATTAACTTTAAGGACGTAATTAAACAATTTAAAAGTGCCGATATTAGATAGGATACTGTGTTTGATATAAAGAAAATATTTTAACGTTATCTTATATTGGTACAAAATCAGTCAAATAACCGATCAACCTCAACCAATTTCCCCTTTGTGTTAATTACTCATCATCAAGGAAACCGGTAGCAAGTGTAAAAATGCAGAGGAAATAAAGAAATCCTATTCCATCACTTCCTGTGGGTCTCATTTCCTGCCCATACTCTTGTTCCTGAATTCAACAGAGAAACCCGCAAAAACCGAAACACCTTCCGTTTGAATACCAAATTATATATTGAGGAAATGACACGCTATAGTAGATTACTATCGATCACCATGAACTGTTTTACAATACTACTACAGACTACAAAATATTACAATACTACAATATTATAGACCACAATACATAATATGCCACACCTTTGAACAAAGGCTTTAATCTCATCTTGTCTGGTTTTCCAGCGACGGAAAGGTTGAAGTTCAAATTTCGGTCCAGAGAACTGAGGTGGTTTTTCATCTTGTTTATCATTTTCCCTCCACGCAAATTCGGGTACAGTCTCTTCAAATTTGTATTTCCTCACCTCTACCCTATTAAAATATGTGGATATTACGGGTCGGGTAGTAAGATTGAATACGGGGGATGAGGGAACATGGCAATACACACTACTAGAATCACTCAAATGTAAAATTACCCCAAACGCCATAGTTAAAATATTGTACTTTTCAAACTACAATTAATAAATACCATTACAGATCTCCATGTAGTGGAATACTTTCATTGGAAATATTAAATATGTATATACTACTCAATATTTCAACATCTCTATGTCAGTACATTAGTATAATCGGTGATAAACAAGCGAACACACCATCGAACCACTTTTTTGCGGTTTAAAATTTGTGAAGGGAAAATCCAGTACTCATGTTATTTTAATACAAATCTACTCGTAATTAAATTAAGGTTAGATGGAGGGAATGTGAGTTAGGGTGAGTATTTTTGCCGGGTTTTTTTTTACTACCCGTTCGGCCTATACGCATATATACTAATTACGATGATGGGTTAAGGATTATGAAAGTTGAATTTATAAAAAGTGTAGCTGCATTTTTGTGGAGGGAGAGTGAAAAAATAGTAAATCTATCCTTGGTTCACCCACCAGAATTTTTGGAATTCCCGGGATTATTATAAATAATATACATATATATTAATGTATATGTATAGTTATAGGATATATATTTCCGATACCCTAATTCTGTCGGTAGCGTGTCTGTCTACTGAGCTAAGGGTCCCGGGTTCAAATACCGGTATGGCCGAAAACTTTATAATTGGTGAAATGCGGGTTTACCCTTTCAAGGTGAGAATTTAACGGCCGGGGAGTGTATGTTGTGCCTGTCTTTGTCTTAGTTAGATTATAAAGCAGATGAAGCTACGATAGGCCTAGCCAGCCGGTAGTGTAAAATATATGGCTTGAATAAAAAACTACCCCGGGGGAAAGGCTGGCTACAGTAATAAGTGTAAAAACGTAAATTATTTTACTTTATATATATATATATATGTGTGTGTGTGTGTGTGTGTGTGTGTTTTACAGTTCAAACCCAATTCCAGGACAAACTATCTCGGACTAGGACAAATTGATACATCCTGCCACTTGTAGAATAAACCGATATAGCCTTATGTTTTTAGGTAGTACTAATTTTCATTCTGTTTAACCCATACGATGAATCAACCTTGGACAGATTTTATCATTTACAGTTTGCACGCAAATGTTGACAGCTAACCTAACATAACCTAACCTAACCCTGGTTTGGCCTAGTAAAATTGTAGATTATACTAATTTAGTCTATGAGCTAGACCAAAATGTTTAGGACTAACGAATTTAGACTAGGCTAAACTAGTACATCCCGATGCTCATAGGATGTATCAATTTGGTCTAGTCCATATTGTTTGTCCTGGAATTGGGTTTGGACGGTAATATATATATATATATATATATATATATATATATATGCAATAAAATTAAACTGTCTACAAGGCAATATTTTTAAAAAATAAAAAGATTGAAAACTGCAAAAATATTGACATCCCAGCTTATCTTAATCAGTCCCTATTATACTCATCTTATTTTGAAATATATTTACATTTAAAAAAAAAAATCAAATCCGTCGTTTATCTTTGTTGGCCAATGTTTAACTTTCTTTTTCACTGATGTTCTTCAATGAGAGGAGTGAAGTGAGATGGAATATGGTTAGCACCATTTTGAGTTTTTAAATTGTATGTTAACCGAAAGACCCGCTTTAAATATCCAATGGTCAGTACCCCATTGTTTCCTTTGATTGGAGAGCCTTGCTCCTAAAGCCCTCAATTCACCATATAATTTACCCACTAATTAACGTCTGCAGAACCCATCTTACCAAACTTTAAGTTAATAATACAGCTCGAGACAAATGTCATATGGTGCGACATTTTTTTTTTACTCAACCGTAAGAAAAGGGAGAAATTGAGTCCAGTGAAACAGTTTTACCATCTTTTAAAAATACAACAAAATCACAAATTCGCTAATATCAAATAAGGAATGCAGATAGCCATAGCTTGATAAGTTTTCTGGTTCGAGCGCAATCGTGCATTTAGTATCACGGTTAACCGGTCGTTAGATGAGCTCTCAAAGTTGAATAACTGTTTTATGTACCACTAATGTTTATTTTATTGTTACTTCAATCGTTAAAACACCATTACCTGCATTTGTGAACATGCGGGATGGATGCCAGACCAAACTAGTCTGGTTTGTGATAATTGAGATGTCAGTACGTAGATACCAGAAGGGTTTACTGTAGATTATTGTTTCCCAAATGTTTTCCCATTCTCCCTCTACGCAAAAGAGAGTACAACTCCTCTAAAATTCATGTTATCTTTCCCCATTAGCATAGTTAAAATGCTAATAGCCCGAAAAGATAGTGTGACTCAATGGAAAAATACACGAAAATAAAACTAAACACCTAATAAACACACGACTTGGAAACGCCGGTAAGATCCAAAATATCTAACGCCAAAAGGACTAACACCAAAATACCTTGCAGCTGACTCCAAAATACATCATATAAAAAACTGAATTACCTGGTGAGCTAGACTTTGTCAACAAAAAAAACCTCTTAACTAAAACAAACATCGTCAGAAACATTGCTATAATTTTAAACCTGCACGTCTTTCCGGAGGAAAAACTGATAGAGAGATTGTGTAAAAATATAAAAATGACACCCGGACAGGGATTTGAGCCCTGTTAATCTGAATTTGGACGCTGACTGCTCTAACGGCCAAGCTTATTTAAAGTATATTATTATTAGCACCACGTGTTACTACCCGTTCGGCAGTATACGCACTTACGCTAATTTGTAGTGGTAGGCTGATTGTGAGATGAAATGGAGGACCTACATTTTAAACCGGGATTCGAACCACGATGGATACCTGTCATTCCACACATTCACAATTTATGATTAATACACGTTTTGTCAGAGGTTAAGGAAGGGTTTGACAATCAGATAAATCTGTACCGGGACCGAGGATTGAACCCTGGACCCCAGCACAGGAGTCCAACACCTTACATCTAGACGACCAGGTCAACCTTTGAAGTATAATCTACGAATATATATATAATCTACGAATATATATATATATATATATATATATTCTTAAATTATACTTGAAATGGCCATTATCTCATCAGCCTAATAGTCATTTCGACATTTCATGCTTCTCTGGTCATTATGTACAATTAATTGTACAAGTGTTTACTTTCTTACAAAAGAATATANTATATATATATATATATATATATATATAGTCTATCCAGGTGGTGACATCTTGCAAAAATTATCAGCTCTATTCTCATGTATCCATTCACCAAACCAGATGATCTCCAAGAACATAATATTATGTTGAGCTGCTGTCATTTATGGCAGTCAAAACTTTCACAACAAACAATTAGTTTATATTTATATTTTTCTTTGAACCCTTTTCACAGTTTCTTTTCTCACCGCATCTTACTACATTTATACGCTTTTTACACTAGTGAAACACGAACTTATGAAAATAACTGTTTAGATGCTTCTTTTTTGTGAACACGTCATCTGTAGCTCACTTTAAAAGTTTTGTTTACAAATGACAGCTTCTAAAAGTCTGTCTTTTCTTCATAAGTTAAAGATGGCAAACAAGACAAAATTAGGGAGGTTTATGGCATTATACAAATCGTATTCTTATTTATTTACAAAATAAAAAGTTTCATTTTGAAATTAACATTTTGTATGGCTCTTTCTCTAATTTATAAATAACATTTATTTTATAATTGACGGTGGTCAGGTATAAGAATATACACGTGTGAATATAATACTTTTTAATCTATCATTTGTTGCGACAGCCACGAAACAAAGCATGAATATGAATCACTTAGTCAAAGCTATTATGTATGCTTTTAAGAGAGGATTACTCCATATAGATATCATATTCTGAAAACTGAAAAATGACATTTGGACACGGGAATCGAACCTGGGACTTTTGGCTTAGTATGCCAATGCTCTTACCACTGAGCTTTCCAGGATTCGTCCCGTGCTCATGGTCATTCTTCACTCATATTTTAAGGCAGAGTCTATTGTGGATGTGCGAAAATTGTCGGCTATAAATATTAATAAAATCACATATCACGAGCTATCAGATAACGCAGCCACCTTCGACTCGGTAGTTGGTTTATTGCTGCCACTTGTACAATTATTATATTATAACTGTACGAGATTGCATATTTAAGAATCAAATAGCCAAAGCTATTATGTATGCTTTTTAGTGAGGATTACTCCATCTAGATATCATATTCTGAAAATTGAATGACACCTGGACACGGGAATCGAACCCCGGACCTTTGGCTTAGTACGCCAGGTGTCATTTTTCAATTTCCAGAAAATAAAAGCATGAATAGTTTTATTAATATTTTTTGTTCTTTAAATTAGTTAGGAAAAAACCTATATTACAGTAATCTTTAGGAAAGTATTATTAAAAGTGTTTATTAGCACGTTTGATTGATCATAAAGTATTATGATAAAAAGAGCAGTTATTTCCACATAGGTTAACATTAGTAACTTTCTACCAATGTTAGAGTCCAACACCTTAGTTCCGTCTGTAACATGTTTAGCTGAGGGTCCCGGTTTCGATTCCTGATATGATTGAACAAAATCGTTATTGGTAGTTATAATAATAGAATTCAATATAAAGAATATTACAATGTGAAGTAGAAAAATATGTTTTAATTAGCACTGAGTCTGAGATCAATTGAGAATTAAGATATGAAAGCTGTTTTTAATATCTAAGAAGCTATTAATATAGACATTATTAAAATCAATATTTAAAGACTACAAATGTAACTGTCCTAAATTATAATAATCATTTGATGTAATGAATAGTAAAATATTGAATATAAAATATGTTTAAATGGACTGAGTCTAATATCAATTGAGGATTGAGATATAAATGCAGTCTTAATAACTAAGAAGCTATTGTCATTGACAATGTTACACAATTCACAATCGGACAAAATTAATAAAAATGATATTACAAGTGATGTAAAAGCAATGATTTGAATGTAGAGTAAATAAGTAATTTAATAGATATTAATCTTAGATTTCAGATTACTGTCCTTCACCAATTCTAAAAAATCTTAACAAATTAAAAATGTGAGTCATTTCACATATAATATAAAAGTAAACATGTTAAAATACATGTACCATAAACACATGAGTCAAATTAAAGTTAAATACACATTTTGATGAAAATTGATAAGTTATAAGTTAAAGTAGAACAGTTATCAAATGGGAGAAAACAAATTAAATTAAAGTGAGTTGAAAATTGAATTCTATTCTTATCTGATGTTGTAATTCCCTTGTTCCTTTTTGATACCGAATGTGAGTAATTCAATTTTCAACTCACTTTAATTTAATTTGTTTTCTCCCATTTGATAACTGTTCTACTTTAACTTATATCTTATCAATTTTCATCAAAATGTGTATTTAACTTTAATTTGACTCATGTGTTTATGGTACATGTATTTTAACATGTTTACTTTTATATTATATGTGAAATGACTCACATTTTTAATTTGTTAAGATTTTTTAGAATTGGTGAAGGACAGTAATCTGAAATCTAAGATTAATATCTATTAAATTACTTATTTACTCTACATTCAAATAATTGCTTTTACATCACTTGTAATATCATTTTTATTAATTTTGTCCGATTGTGAATTGTGTAACATTGTCAATGACAATAGCTTCTTAGTTATTAAGACTGCATTTATATCTCAATCCTCAATTGATATTAGACTCAGTCCATTTAAACATATTTTATATTCAATATTTTACTATTCATTACATCAAATGATTATTATAATTTAGGACAGTTACATTTGTAGTCTTTAAATATTGATTTTAATAATGTCTATATTAATAGCTTCTTAGATATTAAAAACAGCTTTCATATCTTAATTCTCAATTGATCTCAGACTCAGTGCTAATTAAAACATATTTTTCTACCTCACATTGTAATATTCTTTATATTGAATTCTATTATTATAACTACCATTAATTAATGTTCCTTACTACAAATTATAATGTTTTTCAAAAATCGTTATTGTTTAAATGTGGGTTTAGCCTTAAATATTGAAGAATTAACGGCTGGGGGATGGGTTTTGTGTCTGTTCTAGATTTAAATTAGTTTATAAGTCATGTGCTGTTATAATCAATTGGTTCAGTCAGAAATTGCACGTTAAAAACTCAGATGAATAAATAAAATAAAACCAATGTTTGCAATAAAAATCTTCTCTTAGCTGTCAATTACCACCACTCCTACGCTGGATAGACTCTAACTTAAAGACACACATTTACAAGGAGAGGATACTGTATTTTCAGTATAGCACTCGGAAAAACCTTAAGACCAGGATTAAAAACCCTTTCCAGGAGTTCTTTTTTCCATATTTATAACTATCTCTGTGGTTATTTAGGGTTCTTCCCGAGTCTCCAAGATGGCTGTTGGCCCGAGGGAGGTACGAAGAGGCTGAGAAGATCCTCAAGAAAATGGCGAGAGTCAACGGCAAGTCCCTACCGGCAAACTATATGGTCCATCTCAAGGTAGATTGTTTTCTTTTAACGATTTCCACGACTTACCCTACCCGTCTGGGCTGCCCAACTATTTACAATTATGAGGTAGGGTGGAGGATAGTATAGTTTGAAAGGAAATGTACCCTTATTTGCGTTAAACCAGTTAGCAAAAAAAAACACTCGGTAAATCCTGCTTGGACTCGACCCTTATCGCCCCCGTCACCGGAAACTCAAACAAGGTATCCTAAGTCTTTTATACCGTGTGCCCATTGGTGCGGGTCTGTGCAATATACTTACGTATAAATGTCTAACTACAACTTTACTTTGATATATTTAAAACTAGAGTATAATTTTTACAATTATGTAGATGTAAAAAAAGTGACCAAAACTGGTCCAGTAATAATTCATAATTCAGGAGTATTCTCCATAAACTTGAGGTAAATCCCAACTTCCACTTTATCGTGCCTTAGGGCAGGATCTTGATGTTAACTCAATTTACTGAGATGCTTGTGTAGAAATAAAGTACAAGTCAAGATCCAAAATTTAAATTAGATTTACGTTTATGAGGGATTTTTGGGGATAATAATCCTGACGTTCAACTTTGAGTGGTTTTAGCCTTTAAGTTTTCCATTTCTTAGGTCCCTAAGGGTAGTTGACACTGACTAGACTATAGAGATGCTTCTCCTGTCTACACGAGAGTTTCTTCACTCATGTAAGTTAATTAAGCTCGCGAGGGGTGTCCAAAGATCCTATCTACCACGCCTTCAAACACTAGCCTCATTGTTTAGTAGTTAGAGAGGCCCCGTTCAGATATAAAGAAAATCTACCCGCATTTGCTTAGGGGGAGAGTTGGAAACCCTTCGAGGACAAGTTCAGTAACCCATAAGCCCACTGGCTAACCAGACTAGATGAACTAAACATTTAGTTCGCGTGCCCACCGATGTGAGTTTGCTCTCACTTAATTGATACGTTTTATATATTCTAGATTTCATTAAATATTTTGTGGATAGAATGAAGACTACTAATTTTTTTGTAATTATTTGATAAAAATTATTTATATAGATTACATTATTTCACGCCTTCAAGTAAAGAACTGGAACTATTGTAACAATATTTTTCAAATAGTGGGGATAGGTGTACTACAGGTAGAATTCTAATAAGTGTACCCATATTTGCCTTTAGGTAAAGTGTAAAACCCGTTTAGGCTAGGGAATAAATACATGAGTACACTTAGGGAGATTCGAAACACGACACTCACGTCACCGGCAGACCAAACAAGACGAGACGGATATCCTTGTTCACCGTAGCGAGCTTAAAGATTGATAGAGCCATGACTAAATAAGAATAATTTCTGTTGGTATGATACAATACAATCACTGGAAATCAGAACGAACCATACACTCTTTAGGATCCGGATGAGAAAGATAAAACCTCGTTGTGTTGTAAACCAGCCCAGAATCAAACGCCGGCGTGGGAATAAAGCGCTCTATCACTCATCCAACTCTTTCGATACTCAAATTAAGTGTATTATAATATTCATTTATCCAAACAATAAGCTCATTACGTATTTTAAAGAAGAAATCAGGCTCATGCTAACCGTTTGTTTTTGTATTATTTGAAATTAGATTTACTATAACACGGGTGTGCTTACAGAACAAGTTTATTTACATAATTTTGACTTTAAGTTTTTTTTAATGTTTACACATTATTTAAATAATTGTTGATGAAATAGTTTTAACTAAATACAACTTAACGACTATGTGAGAATAAAACAAATTTTCTAGATAGTTTCATTTAACTTTGATAGTCTGGTCATCTTAGCCAATATTTTCCCCTGTTAAACCTCCCTTTCTATAATTATGATGATGACCCTAATCACTCATTTATTAGTATGTCTACTCATGGTAAAAATGTTGTATTTGATTTAAGGGTGCTATATGGTAGAGCAGCTGAGACGCGTTGCAGACGTTTAAAATCCCTGCTACTTAATAAGTGTGTTATATTTTTTAATCTCCTTTAGAACAAAATGTAGGTGAAAATTATCTGCATGTTTCTTCTGACCAGTTAAACAGTTTAAGTTTTGAGCTAAAGTTTTAAATAAATAACGACTATTTACGCAAAAATGAGTGCTATTGAGACTAAACCAAAGGTTTAGAAGATGTAGCCTTCCTTTAGCAAATAAAATCGTGTTTTGAGAGAGTCACCCCCAAAAAAATGTTAATATAATACGGGATTGTTTTATAGGATTTTATGTGAGTTATCACACTTTTTTTTAAAAAATACTTTTATTTTAGATTGAAAATTTTAACTGGTTGGAACTTTCGACTACATTTTGGTGAAAACAATATTAAAAAATATCAACCCACTTCAAAGAAAAAAAAATCTGGGATTTCTAAACGTGAAAATGTATCTTAGTGCTCTTCCATGTAGCACATTTAATGTAACTGTATTTTTATTGAGTTATTCATTTAGCCTGGGTTCAATTTGTTTTATTATATTGCTTGAATACCCTGTGTGTTAAATTTATTAATTAAATAAATAAGCCGGGGAAAATACAATTTAGTTGCAATTTCAGATAGGTTTGTCCGTCACGACCCGACCATCTGATAGATGTCTAATACTTCACAATCCCTCCCAAAGACGAAATGCCTCTGGTTTGCTCACTTTGCGAGCCCCTGTTTCGTAAGCCCAAGGCAAGTCGGAAGATGTTTAATAGCTTCCGTCGACTTGTCGTGGGTGTAGCGTGCTGTTGGCGTCAGCCTCCTTTGTTACGAGCGACCTGTTGCGAGTAATAGTGACGCACTGAACCCGCGTCATCATTCCACACCGTCATTTGGCGGTCCTCTGGAATGAAGAGCCTTCAAACTTCTGTTCTTCCTTATCTGTCACCCTCCCTTGCTTTCTGTAATGTATATACTTCCAAGCTTTCTTTATTTTTATCAAAATAGGCTGTCTTTTTTTTTAAACTCTCTTTCACTATCCATCTTCCTTCGCCTTCTTAAGACTGTCTTGCTATTTATTATTTACAACCTCCTTATATCAATACAGCACTGACAATATTTACTACGTGAGTTAATTCCTTACACATTAATTGAACTTCTGTTAACATAACAATAACTAGCTATGGTTCTGTTTAGTTCTTTACACATTTATTCTACTGTGCTATCACGCCTATCTTTATCTATACCTCTATTTTGTTCCCTTTTATTGTGTGACTGTTTTCGCTATCTTCAATTTACAATATGTAGCGTCTTAAAAACAGGGGATGAGAAGGGTGAGTTTTTGTTATGGGTTCTGAAACATTTTTAATACTTTTGTTACTTTGGATATCTGTCTATGCTACCTTTTCTTGGCTTTTTTTTTTTTGTCATTTTAAT
>CABEEJ010000489.1:163072-199287 GCA_901482245.1 Timema douglasi | reverse complement strand
GCTTTTTTTTTTTTGTCATTTTAATCTTTCTCCCTGCTTACTTTATTTTACAAACTTTCGACATACTTGTAACCTATTTATACCCAGGGGTGGCCTGAAGTGAATTTTTTCTCCCGGGTGGGATTGTATTATGTCACCCTCTATATAACAGTAATATAATGGGAAAATATGAAAATAAAACACCAAACCTAGCGTAGCCTAGAAATAATATAGAAATAATCCCTAAGCCTAGCAACTCCAAACCTAACATAACCTGGTCGTGATAGAAAAATAATTTGAAGAGAAACTCCACAAAGGGTAACCATACCCCAATCGTTTCACTGAGAGATGTTACTAGAACGGTTAGAATTACAAATAATCCTATAAGAACATGTTTTGTAGACCATTTTCTCCTATGTATATTTTGTCAAAACAAACACTTTGATATGATGAACGGTTTATGAAATTTTTGCAAAAAAAATCTGTTGTAAGTTGTTATTTTTTTCCAAAAGTTAAAGGTTGTTATGCTTAACAACTCCACTATAACACTCAGGCTACGTTAGGTTCGGTTTGTGCTCTGCTTGGTGCTACCTTGAACTTACGCTTAGGGCAAACGTCCGGCTTTTCCGGCCCTTAAGCCGCCCCTGTTCATACCTATACTTTATTTTCTAAACATTATTTTCCCCCACGTCAAACCTGTCAAATTTGCTTATGCTTCTCTTCAGTCTTTGTGGTAATATTTATACTTCTGCTACTTTGTGAATATATACTTATCGCTAGCCTTTATTTGTAACAGATTGTTTTTTTTCCCTTTGTTTATTTGTTGTCGATGCTTCTTTATAATCTTATCATTCTGTAATATTTGTCGGTGCCACTTTTTCTTCCTTTAGAGTTTTTTATTAATCACCACCAATATTTCTCTTTATCTCTTTCGTTAGTTACAGATCCTTCACACATCACTTTGCATACCACTCTTTCTTTATATTCTTTAGTTATTTTTCCAAACCTTTTTTATATATTTATTTCTTGTTCACAACTTTGTAATGAGCACCTATTAGTTAGTTATTTGCTCTACTTTTTCTATTTAAAACGCTTCTATTCACGTGTACACTTGTGTGTTTTTATTATTACTTCCCTTTTCTTATTATTATCATCATTAGTGGGTTCTTCTTTTCAACTGACTGTATGGTTGTATATCGTTCTACTACACATACTCTGTCAGTACTAAAGAAAACAAGAAATTAATTTAAGTTCATTAACTTATAATTAAATCTCATACCCTCGGAAAGTTCACACTAATATTATCTTATTACAATGCATAGTAAATAATACTTGATACAATGAGATTTTTTTTAAATCTTCTTTCTCTATGTGGTGGGTGGAATGAAAATGAAGATTGAGTATTCAGACGAAAGCAGGTGGAAAATTGACGACGCTTTGATCAATGAGCCCTTGTTGCTGTGGTTTTGCTCATCAATCAACTAGTATACTATCAACTACTGTATATTATTTTGGCTCTTATCAGGACGTCAGCGTATGGAGGTAAAGTTTGGCTGCTAGCGGCTAGATACAATCATCTGTCTGCTTCTAGAATACCTCTTTTACCCTTGCAGCACAATATCATCCGGCACTTGCGCACTCTGTAATTAGTTCCACTTTGTCATTGATTGATGAGAGATTCCTCTGTAATAACCTCGTTAATGTAACGTATCTGGCAGTTTTGCATTTACTAAGGTTCATAGTTCGAGTAATACCACAGATTACAACTTATCTTTAAATAAGTAATGTATATCATTCAATTGTATCTTTCTTGGGGCGTCGTATAAAACATAATACGCGTATATTTAAATATCTAATCTAGGGCGTGTGAACTGGATATTTTTTATCCTAAATGGTTCCCCACCATGCCTCCACCCAGTAGTAAGGCAATTAATAGGAAAAAATGGGATGGTTCTTAATAACCGCATCTTACTACCTATTCAGGATATACGAATATATAGTTACTCTAAAGGGGTAGGGGTAGGGATAATCAAGGAAGCATTTAAATTTTAAAATATTACTTCCTCATAATATTTAAGATAAGGTAATAAAACCTAATTGTGGGATTTTATTCAAATATTACAATTACACCCGATCAGTTTTCAAAGTTTGACCTGTCAGGATCCACTGATGTACCTCTATCTCTGTCTCTCCTTTTGTTCCAGAGGAAGTACCAGGTGGAGCGCTACGTGCAACAGAAGGCCGTGGAGAAGGAGAAAAGTCGTCAATACGGGGTCCTGGATCTGTTCAGGACGCCCAACCTGCGCCGAAAGACCCTTATCATCACCTTCATCTGGTAGGTTCGGACCTTTCTTTGCTAGTGGTATGTGTGGTCATTTAACACATTATACAATAATAACTCAATCCAAGCTAAGAGGATATATAAGAGGAAATGTACCCTCATAAATGTGGAGACCGGAAGAGAAAATCACATGAGAGAAGACAAAATTTCAGCCGAGATGTATAACCCCAAACTCTTTTAAATTCCTTGACATGTTAAATTTTCAATTGTATTGTCAAATACTGCCAGGTTTCCTACCTGCTCACGTACCTATCTGCTCGTATTTCTCTGTCTACCTAGAGGTTCACTAACTGCTCATATTAACTCTCTACTTCCATGTCCATTAACTGCTAATGTTTCTCTTTCTACTGCTAGTTTCATCAATTAATCATGTCCATGGCCCTCTGTTGTGAATAGGTTCACCAACACGAGTGTGTATGTGGGACTCTCATACTACGCGCCCGTGCTGGGGGGTGACGAGTTCCTCAACTTCTTCTTGGCGGGAGCGGTGGAGCTGCCCACTTACGTGTTCCTGTGGCCTGCCATGGACTGGTGGGGCCGGCGTTGGACCCTCTGCTTCAGCATGGTGGTGGGCGGCGTCGCTTGCCTTGCTACTCTGCTCGTCCAGAACGGTGAGTAAATTAACATCGTCACATCCATTAATGGTGGGAACGGGGAGCGATGGAGATGTAAATTGTGTTTACATCAGTGGCGGCTCGTGTATAGGCACAGTGGAACTGTAGAACCCCCTATTTCCACTTGATACTATTGATAACATTTAATATAATGAGTCCTTTTTTCTTTAATTCTTTATTTATTTTTGTAGTACAATATATATTCCTTAAGCTTAATTTCCGTTCTTCAGTAGCCATCCCCCAGTTTATGAAAAAGATACAAAAATCTTTGTATGGAACTTTGCTCTCCACAGTGCCAGCGACGTGGTGTTTGACTGTTGTGCGCATGCTATTGGTCCAGTAGTTTTTGAGTTTATCCATTACAAACAAAAAAACAAAAAATCAAATCTTTCCTCTTTATAATATTAGTGTAGATTTATTTATTACGCCCAATATCAATGCTGATAGAACTGTAGTACTTACGAAGTAAAGCTTAATATTCACACACACTCTCATTTAATTGTTACCAAATCTTCTCGCTCTCAGCTGTGTCTGATAGTGGTTAGCTAGGTTATGAAGGAGCTACTGGCAAGCTCTACTAACCAACTCTTCGAAAATTGTCTTATATTTGAGGAGAGATTGAATACACAAAAATGAGAAAATGAAAACGCTTTTTCCAAGAGTAACCATGAAGTCCCCTCAACGATTATATCCAGTGTAAGTTGAAACTTTATGCTTGATATTTTTTCAAACCAGCACACCAAAAACTTTTTTTTAACCCATACGGTCCACAATATCCAAAAAGTTTGCTGGCCACTGGTTTAACGCGTCACTTTCTTTTTAGACTTTATTTTAGATGACGGGGCGATCAGGATCTTTCCAAAATTGTTTCCAACTCTTTCTCTACGGGTAAATTTCCTCTTAAGTCCTACTCTTTAACAATTTTCCACTACCGTAATAAATTAATGTACGCGTGTAGCTCGCTTCATTGGCCGTTTTGTATAAGGCGTCACTCCCTCAATAGACTGGACCTCTGATGATGGGGAGATCAGGGTTTCAACCCCAGTTGGACGTAATGAGGGTGGTAGTTTCTAAAATGGTTTTACACTCTCGCTCCATAAAATATTTGGGTACAATTCTTCTTAATTCAACCTTTCTAATCTCTAACATATTATCGTAATTAGTACTAATGCGTATAGCCCGAATGTTTACTAAGACGCGTTGAAAAATATTGTTAAGTGTAGTTTTATGTTTATGCAGCAGAGAAGCTTTCGTTTTGACAACCACTTAAAGTCCAAATAAAAAGCATTTATGTTTAATGTTTATTTTGTATTAATTAAAGAAATTTTAGTTACAGCGTTTAAATGTTGACTTTGTTTATTCATTAGAGTATAGTGATGTTGTTGGACGCTCCCTAACTACATCCTAACTAACTAACTAAACTAACCTAACCTAACCTAACCTAACATCAGGTTCTGATGTGGCTGGGCGTTGCGATTGGGTGTACTCTTGTTCAATTACTTCCTGTTAATAGCTAAGTTGTTGGGGGTTGTATGACTTCAGCCCGGTGCTGGTTAATTGACATGATGCACCCCGTATCCGGACCGCTCACAAAGGGATCGAGTTCCAGGGACGAGTGGGGGGTCGATGAGTGTTTTGGATGAAACAGGAATAGGGCGGGAGAAGGAGGAGGGTCAGAGAGTCATGTCAGTGACCTTCAAGGGTAACATTCTATACACCAAACGTGTTAAGCTCGTTGAACTACATTAAAAATACTTAGAAGGGACCATATAAAAAATAATCATTTGACATTATCTTAAGGCGATTAGCCCGTTTCATTTGGAGTGTAAATTCAGAGCCATGGTAACAAACAGTTATCTTCAAGAATTTTTATTGTTTTGCAATTTTCTTTTCGAAACCGCTTTGTTCAAGAGTAGAAGCATGTTGATTAAGTTATATTTTTTGTATACACACCTCCTCTATAATTTTAACAGTGATCAAATATGATAAAATGGACATTTTTCAATAGAAAACTGCTGGTCTCATAACAAAAAAATAGGAAAATGTAACAATTAATAAACATTTATACATTATCTTAGAAGGGGTGTTGAAAATATTGACATAAAACTTTCATTCGTTTTCGAGAAAACTGTTATTTCCAAACATTTGATTTTTCCACAAGACTTGTCCGGTAGCTAGCACCATCTACAGTTTCCGTGTCCATCTGTTCTTGTTGGGGTGGAAAGATACTTTGGTCGGTTGTGAAGCCAGGCCACGCCTTTCACCCTCGCGCCCACCATCCTCCAAAATAGGGTTTAGACTTGCACTCGACGGGTCCAAGGGCCTCAAGTTTGTTTTATCACTGTGTTTTACTATATGTTCAGGCTATACGCATATATTATAACTACTCTAATGGAGCATAGATGAGGAAGAAAGCATTTTTTAAAGGTAATATACATGCATTTGCGTGGGAGGAGAGTGGAAAACTATTTAGAAAAAACCCTGAGTCGACACGACCGGGATTCGAACCCTGGCCTCCCTTTCTTCAACAGGTCAGTTACATCAAGAAAGTGACGCCTTAGACTATTCAGCCACTGAATCGGGTTACGTTATTATTAAATAAAGGATGTGCGAAGCTTAGAAATGTCAAAGTCCAAGGCAAACGCCTTTGCTTCGACTTCGACTTCCGCCATAATCTTCGTAATTTCAAAACATTTCAAAGGAGGAAGAAAACTTATACACTATTATACATATTATATTAGGAATAGAAAATTTATAAGTGAATATGATATGTTTAAATTTAAAACCATTTATAGAACGTCTACTAAACAGTATTTTAACACCAAATAGTGATTAAATGACACATAACCGAAGCATAGATAAATTCAAATATATACAGCGTAAAATAATAAACCCTCATACGCACTATCACCCTCATACTCACTATCACCATCATCTCATCTCATCGGGACATGGAAAGAGCCCCATGGAAAGGATGTACGATTAGTACATTCCGGCGTCCCCTGGGAAACGGTACATTAGTACTGGATAATCTTTCCACAACTGGGCTACGACTGACAACAAAAAATAATTTTATAAAAATAATAATTATTATTACTGTCATGTGAGTTATGGGGGATTTGCGCTTTTAATTTTAAATGTAGTGTTTGTATTTAAAAACTATAATGCCAGGAATAAATAATATTAGTGGCATACGAGTATACCATTCATGTTCATTGAACATTTAGGAAGCAATTTGAAGTCAAGGGAATCTTTAATTTGACATAAGAATTATGAATTCATATGAAATCTCTCATACATAGCTATATTGTTTACAAAGTATTTATATCGGGTTTAGGAAATATATGAAGAGTACAAGGGGAAAGGAGGAAAGTCCAATTTTAACCCAAAGTGAGTACTGTCATCTCGTAGACAATCACCATACTTGTATAAGGCACTTTATATTATGGTTAAAAGAGGTCGTTTTCATATTTAACTTAATTAAAAAAGTATTTGCTGGGATTTTTTTTATAGGTTTGAGATATTAAAGTGGTTGCCCTGGAAAATGTGTATGGAATTCTAAGTTTTCTCATTTATATTCATTTGGACCAAAACTCTGATTTATTTACCTCCATTAATGTTTCTCGCCTTTGGCAGTTTTTTTATTCAAGCTACATATTTTCCACTACTATCTGGCTAGGCCTGTCGTACTTTTGTATGCCTTATAATCTTAACCTAAGAATAGGACAGGCAAAACATCGAATCCCCGGCCATTAATTTATCAATGTGAAAGGGTAAACCCATGTTTCACCAATTATACCATTTTTCGACCATGCCAGTGATCGAACTCTGGACCCTTAGCTCAGTATGAAGGCACACTACTGACTGAGCTAAGGTGTCAGACCACCCAAGCTCTGATGGATATATTTATATATATCCCACCCAAATGATTTGGTTAATGTGTTTTTCTATGTGGTTATAAAATAAAACAACAAAAATGTCCTAACAATGCATATATACTACATTTACCCTGAGGTTAGTTAATAAGGCAAGGCATGGTGTAATTTATGTTAGCAAACTTACCTTGTATTATTCCATTATGGTGAAAGCTTATAATATAGGGTCATAGTGTTGTACCGTTACGCCTAATTAGGCGTGTCCAAATACAAACAAACAAAAATTATAATAAGCAAGAAGGAAAATTTAGAGTTTTTTAAGATGAAGAGTCGAAAATGAATTTAGAATAATAAATATAACGCCGAAAAAGAATTTGTCTTACATTGTTAATATTCGAAGCCGTAGCTTAGCACAAGCTACTTCCAAAGCCAGTCCCGGAATGGCGCTTATTCCACATGGTCTCACTTATATACAAAAAGCACAGTTTACGGCACACGGAGTGAATGGAAGGTAAGGGGGGTATTCCAAAGAATATAGAGAGCCGTGGAATGTTCTACTACCCTCTAGGTGGNCGGAGTGAATGGAAGGTAAGGGGGGGTATTCCAAAGAATATAGAGAGCCGTGGAATGTTCTACTACCCTCTAGGTGGCAGACTTGAGCATGGGTGGAGTGTCTCTTCTTCCTTGTTGAAGATCTTTGCTGCGGGAAGGTCGTCGCAGAATGTTGGACAGGCGTGGCCTTCGGTACGTTGTATTCAGTCGTGTCGTTCGTGTGTGTAGTCGTGTAGACGATCCGACCGCCGGCGGACTTGGTAAAATTGGTGAGTTGATTGTTATTGTTTGTTTTCGGCTAGTTTGTGGCAAACAATGCTACACTTTCTTATCGCTACCCAATCTAACTCAAAATTCTATGAAAAGTAGACTTCGCTCCCTTTATGTTGTTGGCGTTACTAACATCTTAAGTTATCTTAAAACATCCCCTAGAATTTCTCTCAGAATTTAAGGTTTATATTTTACCTTGGTAATCAAGTTAGACAGAAAACAAATGAAAATTATATTCAATAGGTATATTATATAATATTAATGGATCATAACCTTGGTCCGCTAGCCTTAATATGTCACTCTCATAATATATGTTAACGTTTAAAATAATATGACCTAGGTACGAAAAATATTTTGAGCGGCCGCCGTCTTTAAACGAATAGCAGATTTAGAAACCAAGTAGGCCTACATACACCAGTTGAGCCAAGTTCAAAAAATGTACCTGCTAAATTTCGTTAAAATTGGCCCGGATTTTGATAATTAGCATGGAACAAACATAGGAGAGACATACTAAAGGTCAAAATGATCAATTGGATTTAGGAATTTTCTACTCTTAGTCAAATTAAAAAACTTGACATTAGTAGGGTGACAGCTTTGCTTCAAAGGAAGACAACGTCTGATATATTCTTGAAAATTTAATTTAAAAAAAATATAAAATCCAGGCAAGGACCACTAGAAATAGCTCTAAGGGAAATTAAAATTTTAAAACATTTTCCAGGGTTGAATCCCCAGACCCCACTTTGACTTGGAGTGACATTAAAAAAACTTTATCTCCCTTCACCCTCCACTCACCCCCTAAACAAATAACTTTCTGCCACCACTGGGTGTAGCACATTTGTATACATACTACCCTTAAACTAGTACTCTATACTGGTGGCTGAGCACACAACACAAGTAAAATAGTGACGTCCCGATCCAGGCCTTGAAATAAAGGGCGATGAGGATGTAGAGAAACTCAATTTTGTACCCTGAATTATTTATTTTACGGGTAGAGGGTGATGGTTCGTGGTGAAGTCTTCAAACAGGAGATGGTCGATATTTTTATTTTTAACAAAGACCAAGTTGAAAGTAATTTAAAGGGTTGAAAACATTATAGAAACTCTAGGTAGTATTAAATTGTGCAGAACTCCAATAGTCTACTAAGCGATGCAATGAGTAGAATCGCAATAGAATAGACTGCTAATGACTGGAAATTATCGTATTTTGATCTTGGTTTGGGTGTACTACAAATGGTTTGTTCTAAATGTTTTCCCACACTCTATCTCTCTCCACGCAAACACAACTACACTTCCTCTAAATTCAACCCTCCTCATCTATAATCTGTAGCATGTCAATCAGACAAATTGGACAGCTACAATTAAATATCAATATTTTGATAATTTACGAAAGAATTAATATTAACATATTTAAAAGTAATCAACCTCAAAGTTTATTTTTACCTTGACTAGATGCAGTCAGATACAATCACGTGTCTCCCAAAATTGAAATACGAGGTTGTCCAAAAAAATTGCCTTTTGATAAATACTGTAGCAGATATCAAATAAGAGGATTAACATTATGATATTTATGAATAAAATACTTTAACGCATACCCTTTGCCATTGGATGATGTCGGAAAAATTTACATACACCTGCCATGCTGCCTACAAGAAAATATAGTAAAGGAAGTCTGTATCACAAATTTTCATAAAAATAATAGCTGAGCCTAAAGAATATAAACAAAACGGATATATTTAAAATTAATATAAGATGATTTAGTATCTACTCACCATTTCAAGATGTTCTTGGATTTGTTCGCCACGTGTTCGTGTTAGAAAATAAAATTATTCAATGATGGTGGCCTAACTGGGCTATCATAACTACACCTGACGAAGAAAGAAGAGAAGATTGAGATTGACCTAGTGACCCACTTCCCATCATAGAAGACTAGCGGCAGTCCACGGAACCATGTTTTCCTCCTTCCCCGCAAGCGGCTCTTTCCGCATCATTTTTCTTTCCCCCCGCATTCATCAATCTCTCTCTTTTTCTATATTTCTGAGTGTATCACTCTGTGTGTTTTGTTCGGTTCGTGTCAGATTTTAGAGTATACAAGGCTGCTTCTCAGAATCTCATTATACCCATTCTACTACAACATAGCGTCGAAGGTGGAACTTCTACAACGTTACGCAACGAAGTAAAGGACTACCATGAAGTGTTGGCCGTCAGATCCACCGCCGCGCTGGCCAGGAGGATATACTTCAAAAACATAAGTATCCTGGCAACATCGTCAAGTCTTTATGACTTAGAGTCTAGTTTTCTGTTTTAAAAAACCAGACAATTTCTTCCTAGACATTTTCGATATTTTATATGTTTTGTGTCTATAGTCAAAGGAGACTTTTTGTTTGTTTGTTAGTTTAATCTTATGCCGAATGGACAGTTAATCCATTTCAAGTTTTGTTGACTTCAAGATGAAAAAAAGTTTATTTAATTGATTAAATATTGTGTCCTCCAGTCTGAAGTACAAGTCTAATTTTGACTAGTACTAGACTTAGTATATCTGTCCTAGCGACTATGTTTCTCTGTATCCTTATGATACATACTTTACATTATAAGCCTTTGGCTTCGAATGCAGTAATGTCTTAGTAAAAGACTTACTAACCTCCACAAGTTCAATTTGTTTATTTTGAGCCAATGTTTTTCATGATGCCGTGGACGTCATGTGCATCTGTCTAATATTTGGATGGCTACAACCCGGCTGTCTGTCTTGTTTTCCAAAGCACAGTTGGGTTAATGGAGATCTATGTTTTCAGTTGGTCAAGTAGTCACGCTTGACGTACAGTATTAACTTAAGTGAGCAACCCGTGGAACTCCATTTGAGTCATAATGGGGTCCACGCAAATAATACCCTTTTGGCTTAGCCTGTGTTTTGGCTTCTATTGTTTGTTGTGTTGCTCTTAGTGTAATAGCATTTAGAATTGTTTGTACTATTGAATGCTCTGGCAGTACCGAAAGGGAAAGAGACCAAACATAGTACCATTTTTGTTGACACCTGTTTGATTAGCCATCGACCACTGTTATCTACAGATCTTTCTATTGTTTATCATTATCCAAAGTGTTTTAAGGATATTGTCTTACAACCCAGTCAAGCTAACTGATTAAAATTTATATGTATATCTTGTTCGATACCTTTTGTTAATAACTACTTAATTGTTTTCTCCTTTAGAAAACTTCTACCAGTAGCCTGGCTCCAGCTCAGCCCTTGTAGCTACAGCAAGACAATAAAATTGCACAAAGTCTCATTATATGCAACAAGCTTCAAACTTATAATCTTGTAGCATTATTGTGAACCTAATTCTTATTATTTCTATTTTTAATAAATTTATTTATTGTTAAACAAATTATTTTTCCATTTAAATTTCACCTTGTTTGTAACGTTATCAAATTACTCCCATAAAGGGTAATGTAACAAATCCATTACCGTAAGCCTATTTAGTACATAAGGGCATGACTTAGGGGTTCCCAAACTTTTTGAGACATGTCAGATTTTCTGTTTGACGTGACGCGACGCCCCTGTACCCAATATTAAAAACAAAATGGCTTGACCTTGGCTCAGTCCATTTTCAGACTGTAGGGGAGAGAGTTGAGCATGACGTCACGCCAAGTTTTCTAGAAGTATTAGAATCCGAAGAGAACGCTTTCACAAAAAAACAAACAAAAAAACTTATCTGTTCAATTTCTCGTATGATTTATTCCATTCTTTAAAATATCTACGAGTACACGTATTGAAAATTCGTATGTTGCATTTTAAAATACAATATACGTTTTAGTATGTCCTAGGGCGTTGTGACGCACAGCTTGTGGAACCCCTGGTATAGCCCAAACGGTTAGTAGAACATGTCGATAAAAGAAAAGCAAAATTTAGTAGGAAATACTTACAATATTTTCTCAAGAAAGCCAGAACTTGGTAGAACGTTCAACACACCTTTTACAAAATATTTTCATTCAAAATAATTTGTGTAAATAAAGTCTCACAACCGAAGGAAAAGCCTTTTAAAGATTCGGGAAAACTTTAATGTTTTGCAAGGAAAAGCGGGAATTATACACTACTGTTTGAATGGCCATCCTGAATAAACAAATAGATAAGTTGGAAGAAGGCAACGTTATACAATGAAGTATATAGGCCTATATGTATATATATATGCCTATATCTATAGTATATATGTATATGTGTGGTGTGAAAAGCGAAGTTTGGGGGATGAATGATTATAATTACAGAAATAAGTCGTAAATGAAAATATACGGGCTATATTCCCGTTCCCAGGTGCCATTTTTACTTTCTCGCTATTTTACAGGTAGATAAATATTGTGATCACCAAAAAAATGTACTCAAGATTTTGATTAATTTTGATCCCCCTCCCCCTGAATAAAGAATAGTTGTTTTTGCAATCTCATCTGTATGTGTGTCTGTTTAACCCTAAAATTAAGAGTAGATTGATAAAAAGTAAAAAAAGAAAAAATCGATTTTCTCAAAATCGACTCTAACGATTTCCATTAAAATTCTTATCAAGGCGTTAATTAAGATTATAAATAAAATGAATATTTTCATTTTCCTAGGGAAATGACTTTTAGGTTACTTTACTGAAGCGGAAATTTCCGTATCTCCGCAACTACTGAAGACACTAAATAGCTTATAATTGCAAAATTGTGGTCCTATTAAAAATAATAAATTATTATTTGAAATATATTTTATAAAACCAACATTTTCTGAGATATTGGCAAATATATTAATACAATTCTGTGAGCTTTAGTTGTAAAGAGATACTACTTAAATTTTAACGCAATAGTTCTCTAATGTCATAGAGCAAGAAATTTGTAAGTCTTACAAAAAGTGTATGTTCTCTTTTCTTCAACCTCCTAGGGGAAATGTTTTTACTACAATGATATATTTCTATCATTTTAGACGCAGTAGGCAATATTTACCTATTTTATTGGTCAAAATTAAAAAATTATAAATTTAATAGCAATCCGCTAACTATAAGATGTGCAATCCCTAAGAAAATGTCGAAACTTTTAACCGGAGGTCAACATATTAATACGACCCTTGGGGACCCAATATCCATGTTTTTACTTTCTCGCTACCTAACAGGTAGAGCAAGTATTGTGATAGTCAAAAAAATTGAACTCAAGATTTTGATGAATGTTGAAATTTCATGATCCCCCGAATCCAAAAAAGTTGTTTTCATAATGCCACTCGTCTGTCGATCCATCTGTTAATCTGTACTAGAGGTACTGTAAATAGGGTTTTAATAGGGTTGTCCCAAGGGGTTTTTAGAATTGGATATCTAGCCCTAAAATTAAGGGTAATTTACTGAAGGGCAGAAAGAGAAAAAAATCGATTTTCTCAACATTCACTGTAGAGATTTAATTAAATTTTATATCTGTATTGTTTATCTTAATTAACAGGATGATAACTCTCATTTTCGCATGAAAATGACTTTGATGGTACTTTACGTGAGGTAAATTTTCCAATTTTAATCATTTCTCTGCAACTATTTGAGGTATTAAATAGCTTATCATCGTATAGTTGTACTATTATATATAAAAATATTTTATTTGAAATATAGTTTTATAAAATTAACAGTTTCTGAGTTATAAGCAAATGTATATAATTTTTAATTAAGGTCTTTGAAAATGAGTTTGATCTTAAGCTCTTTGGTGGATAAAGATAATTATCTTTTCTCAATTTTTCTGTAATAGTGTTCCTAGTTCTTAATGCCATAGAGTAAGTAGGTTTCAATTATTTAATTTATGATTATCGATGTAGTATTTCTACAACAATGTATAGACATATAATTTGGTTTCACAAATCCTAAAAGAGTTTTTACTATTCAAGTCAGAAAATTAGATTTATTGTTGTGCTCTTTGGTGGTCACAGATGTTCCTATTTTCTTAATGTTTCTTTAGAAGTGTATGCTATTTGATTTATGCTTACTGGTGAAATATAATAAAACTCTTTTCACTTTTTCTCGACCCATTGGAGAGATAAGTATTGTGATTGTTAAAAAAAATTAAACTTACAATTTTTATTTATTTTAATGTTCACTCAATGAAATATAAAATTGGTTTTCGCAATGCCGTATATTTATCTATTTGTTTGTCTATAACTCAGCTTAGATCTGAAACTATTTTAAAGATCAGGCAAAGAAAGTTGTACATTAGAATTAAAAATATTTTAATGTGGAATACATTTTTATAAAACCAATAGTTTACTATCTATAAGCAAGCGTTTGTATATGTATATATATATATATAAATCTTAATATAAATGTAATATAATATATATTATAGGCCACACTGACCCATAAACTAATTTCAATATCGTTACTCGCCTCGGTGGCGTAGTTGGTTAACGAGCTAGTTTAGTGTTGAGCTTGACTGTAGAGGATGGGGAGATCGAGGTTTAAATCTCAGTCGGGTGAATTGGGGTGGTTATCCTAAATGGTTTTCAATTCTCCCTACACGCAAATGTGGGTTCATTTCCTCTAAATTCAACCTTCCCAATTCCTAAGCTATTAGCGTAGTTAGTACTTAAGCGTATAAACCAAACGAGTAGCAAGACGCGGTACTAAATAAAAAAATTAATCCCTTTTGACAAATCTGATGTTATACTGTCATAAGATTTTAACTATAATATAATTGTACATAAATATTATTTTTTGTTGGAATTATGGAGCAAATATAATTTGAAACCCATTCTGAAGTCTGACAAATCAACGACAAACAACGGAACCCAGATGTAATTTTCATTAATATGACAATAACAGCATTTGGAATTTACGAAAGCTGTTTTTCAGACCGTAAACAATTTTACTGCGAATTTATAAATTAGTTCCCCGACTATTTGATTACTTTATTATCTGGAAATACATAAATCTAGATTGTTTATTATATTTTTAAAGTTAGAGGTCAAATCTACCGTCCTGTTTTTAAGTTTTACATTTCCCTACTAATATGATTTTACCTTTATACAAGCAACAACAAAATAACCACAAAACTAGTATTTACAATAAGTCATTACATTTTCACATTCTTTCATTAGTTATTGACTACTTAGATTCCTTTTTAACTCCCTCTATTCATCTTTAGTAAATACAATTTTCATAAATTGGAACATGTAAGGCAGATCCTAGTTTCCCAGCTGTCAGAAAATGTTTCAAGTTTCATTTTATTAAGTTCTTTGAAATGTGAACTAGTTTAAAATACTCTTTGGTGGACAAAGATGCGCCTCTTTTCTCAATGTTTATATATCATTGAATATTATTTTATTTATCTTCTTAAGTGGAGTGTTTACTGTTGATGCTACATTGAACATTATTACATTCAGAAATCGTATGAGTTTTTAGTAAATTTATATTTATTTTAATATAAAAAAAGAGAAATTTTGTGCAGTGCGCCATATAATTTATTTTTAAATATATTGGTAAATAGGGAAATGTTTAAACAGTGATTTAAAGTTGAGTTCAGTTTAAGTGTGTTGTTGGAGCTAGAATAAGATCAATCAACTCTATTTTCGTATTGAGCCACAAAAATACAAAATTGCGAGCTTGCTTGTATTCGACTCATTAAATCTTCCTAAAAGTTATGGTGAGGATTTTCTCATAACACAAATACAGGACACTCTCTTGTCAAAGTTTTGATACTTGGTCTACTCTATTAATTATGATTAAATTATCATGCTTATTACTATTAATTTATTATTATAGCTATTATTGCTTGTTAGCTTAGCGAGCTATCTTGAGGCAGACTGAGAGATCGTTACGTCTTGCCGTAATCAATGATTAAATAAGAATTCGGGGATACCCAACGGCTGAATTCCAAACTCAGGGCTGTCGATGAAAATATCCTATCATTACTACGTTTTAATACACTCAGAAAGAGACATATTGTAAAACACCGAGGTTTCAAAAATTCACACCATGTAAATTCTAAAATATGGGACATTTACGGGACGCATGGTAAAATACGAAACATACGCGCTTCTTCGCACCTGTCAAAAAATTGGATGAGATTCTCAAATACGGAACTGTCCCGTAAGATACGGGATGGATGGTCATCGGTCACCTTACTTGTATTGTACCAGTGGAAAAAAAGTTAGAACACAAAATAATTTATAATTCAGACAATTCGCTGATGTGTGGTGGATTGAAACACGATTCTCAAGTAGGAATATTTCCACTTCCATCAACAAGCAAATGTTCAAGCCCTTAAAAATCTCAAAACCACTTTATCAATTTGCAGACTTTTTGTGGTTCTGAAAAATATGATAATCAGAATATATTAGAAATTATAGTGTGTTTGGAGTGTATAAAGTGGGTTCGATATACTGTACATTTATGTATGTAGATAAAATGGCTATCCAATGTAAAAAAATAATAATGCTTTAATATCAAACTTTAATATTATTACTAAACACAAGAATAATAGTTCCATTTAGATACGGGACAATTCATTTTACACAACTATTATAAATCTCATAATAATCTTATAAAAAATTTTAATTCAAAGTTATTATAATTTTTGCTGTATATAAAAAGGATTATTGGCCCTCTATCTAAAAAATATGTTCTGTAATAAAAGCAAAAATTGCTTAAGGGGTCCAATAAAAGATGTCTTGCCCTATTTTTAAACTCTAAAACCCGTCTAGGGGAACCTACTTACATCCCAAATATAACCATAGCTTTACTATTTGTATATGGGTTCTTCCTACGATTCAATTTATAAAGGCTGGAATTATAATACTAAGAGTAATGCTCTAGAATAATTTACCCACCTCGGTGGCTTAGTTGGTGGACGTATGAGTTTCGTGTTGAGCTAGACTGCAGGGGATGGAGAGTGCTAAATATAGAATAGGTTAATTTGGAATTTATGTACTTATATTTTCTCCATGTTAAGAAAGTATAAATAAATACCCCTCTCAAGATCAGGAGGAATTAGCTCCAAAAATAAAATTGCTTAGTAATTTTCATAGATATTGATCAAATTTTCAATTATAAAACTTAAATTCTAACGAATTATCTAATAATCTGTTTTCTATATAATTAACTTACATTTAATACCAACAGCGCAATAAACTTACTGCCGTTGACGGGTAGATCAGGCTTAAAATCCCGGTACGGTGTACTAAATGTGGGTTTTACTAAATAGTTTTCCACTCTCCCTCCACGCCAATTGGCCTACATTTCTTTTAAAATCAACTTTCCTCATCACAACATATTTGCGTAAATAGTGCAGATGCGTATAGCTTGAATGAGAAGAAAACGCGGCACTCTAAAAATAAAATATTACAAACAGTCGAGCCAATTTACAATTCATTTACCTATAATATTTTATCTTCTACACATAATACATCGAAACTATAGTTTATTAATTTGATTCACGTCACCTAATTTACGTCTAAAAGGCGAAGAACGCACCATCGTATTTTGCTAAAATGACAACCTGAAGTTGGTAATACGCTGCTTTAACTTGGGGGGTGTGAGGGACGTTACCTTCCGTTCCAAGTGGAACCTATAATTTGTTAATCTAATTAAAAGATCGTGTGACATGACTTGAAAAATATATTAGCTCCTGAACTACGACACTTGGGCACAATTCCATCATAAAAAATATCAACATTACGTTTCAAAATAAAATCCTAGGGAGACTAAAATTTGTTAAATAAATCGAAAACTAATGGAGATAATTTTAAACTATGGAAACCAAATTAAAACGCCTTTTACTCACTCCACGCATAGTGCGTCATTTTGATAGGTAATACACTTCGAACCAGGCAACGCATATTTTTCTGTATTCTCATACCAACTTTGATTTTTGTCAAGTAAAATACACAATAGGCTGCAACTTTTTACGTGACCTAATTCAGGCCCAATTATTGTGTGTGTAATTTTCCATCTATTCTGGCTATATCCATCTTACATTTGGATAGAGTTTACTATGGTTATGTTTCTGTTTATAATGACGTAGATGATTATTGAAACAAAAATAGCATAAATATTTACAGTAGACTTTTTTTTTACTTGAATGCATATATTACATCCAAAACATTATATTTTCAAAGTAGACACTAAAATGTCGACGCTATAACCCGAAGTATTAAGGCTCATTTATCAAATATAAACTTGATTGAAGTACTAAAATTCTTTAGTCACAAATTATGAGCGTGACGTTTTGGGGTGAGATGGCTCTTATAGTAATGCAAAGGGCTCTCTGCTTGCTCTGTTAGTTCTGATTAATTTTACGATGGCGCATTAAGAATTGTAAAATATTAAAGAGCTTTTCGGACTTCCTCAAGGTATTAAATTACTGGATCTTGCCGAAGAATCATTTGAGAAATACAGGAAAAACTTGATCAACATCTAATAAAAAAAACGACAGTAAGACTATTTTGTAGAACTAGACACAGTTAATAAAGTAGGTCTACACTAAGGGAAAAACCATGTAGAAACAAATTGGAACCCACTTCGATAGCCAAATAGTCTAAGGAGCTGCTCTCACAAAATAATAGACTGCCGAAGATGGGAAGATCTGGGTTCAATCCTAATCGGGTGTGCTGAGGGTAGTTTTTCCTAAATGATTTTCCACTCTCCCGCCACAAAAATGTGGGTAGATTTGCTATAAATTCAACCTTCCTAATCCTTAAAATATTAGTGTAGTTAGTATATGGGCGTATAACTCGAACGAGTAGTAAGATACGATGCTTAAAATAATAAATAAATAGGAGTGTTTTTAATATAACTAGGGATAGAAGATTATTTAAAAAAATAGTATCGTGTATAGCTAGATATTCTCTTAAAAATATTATCTAAGATGGTTCTTACGATTTATGAGCTATATTTTTTATTGTCTATCAAATTATAAAAATGTTATGACACATTAAAATGAAGGAATACAAATAATATTTACTAAAAACCAAGCTATCAACAAGAGGCTGCTTATTATATTCGAAAGTTTACCACTAAAAATAAGTTTGATGCTATAAATATAAAATATCTCTTTAAAGAAAAAAAAAATATTTTGCCAATCTCTATATTAAATTATAAAACAAATAACGTTCGAAATAATACACAATTAACAAATATATACATATTAATTATTAAGTGTTAAGCAAAATAGCAGTTACCTATTATGGCTAACAAAATATCATTATATATATTATTGCCTACACAATTAACAAAAAATAGCATACTATATTACAATGAAATTAAAACATTAAGCAAATATATTGCTACAATATTTTTTTACTAAACATAGAATTCTTATGAAACAAATAGCCGAAACTATTGTTAATGCATTTTAGTGAGGAATTCACCTTATAGATATCATATTCTGAAAATTGAAAAATGACACCTGGACACGGGAATCGAACCCGATAGTTTAAGGCAGAGTCTGAGATAGACGTGGAAGTCGTCAGCTTATAAACATGTGATTATCTAAGATCACAGCCATCAGACAACGCAGCCATCAGCGACTCGGTAGTTGGCGANCCTCACTAAAATGCATTAACAATAGTTTCGGCTATTTGTTTCATTAATATATGCAATCCTGTACAATTATATATATAATTGTCAATTGGCCGCAAAATCGCCAACTACCGAGTCGCTGATGGCTGCGTTGTCTGATGGCTGTGATCTTAGATAATCACATGTTTATAAGCTGACGACTTCCACGTCTATCTCAGACTCTGCCTTAAACTATGAGTGAAGAATGACCATGGGCACGGGACGAATCCTGGATAGCTCAGTGGTAAGAGCAGTGGCGTACTAAGCCGAAGGTCCCGGGTTCGATTCCCGTGTCCAGGTGTCATTTTTCAATTTTCAGAATATGATATAGAATTCTTATGTTACATAATTTAAAGTAAGGCATTATGAAATATGAAAGATCAAGTTTTATTATAGATTAATGCGGAGATTGGGCAAAAAAACTGTACTGTATATATGTAGGTATGTGGAATACATACATAATGTAGTTATTAAGTGGTTTCCAGAGTTAATTTTATTACAGTTATTAAGACTCTAATATAAATTACAATTGGTATAAATGTTTTGGATGAATTAAAAAGTAAAACCAATTTAATTAAAATCTAGGTGAAAAATAATTACATATATCAATCTATTTATCTAGCAATGTTGTATAGACTATTACATTGGTTTGGTTTATTTAACAAGTTTAATTAAGGTTTTATTCTTGATATTAAAATTGATTGCATTATATATTTTACATGTTAATATTTTCAACGATTAATTTTGCTGTTAATAGGCTTAATGAATTAACAAATTAAGATATAATCTCCACTCTAATAGCTACCAGTTCTACTGTCAATCCAATAAAATTCGATGCCCAGAAAACTTAAAAAACTTTAAATTTTTCAGGCAAGTAACTCACAAGTGTGCAGGAATACGTAGAGGTAAACATTCCCGTAGATACGTAAAGCAATTTTTTTCTCAGGAAAACATAAATTAAAAAAAATCTAAAATGTCAAATATATCTAGGAAGCTGAGAATTTTTAGGCAGGCAGCCCCAACCAAAGAGGGCGAAGAAATACTTGGGGAAAGAAAATTCACATGGGGTTAGGGGGCGGGGGGGCCAATAAAAGAAAAAAGATATACAAAAAAATGTTTATAATGAAATCTTCAATTGAGGAACATTTTCACACTTTCATTGGAGTGAATATTACATCTACTATAGAGCCTCTGAGGTGGGGATAAGGAGAAAAAAATCAGTTTTATCGCAGTTTTTATATCAAAACTTTTTGGTCAAAATAAATTTCGCCATACAAAGAAAGTATAATTTTATTCACATGGCACTATCATCAGCTCTTGAATATCTGTCAAGGATGTACTGAAATTTAATGACAACTTTTTATTTTCATTTAAAAAGCCACATTGTCTACAGCATTACTCTCGTGTTGGACTATACTGTCAATGACAGGGAGATTGAGGTTGGAATCTTGGTCGGGTGTACTGAAGGTGGTTTTCTTCAAAATAGTTTTTCACTCTCCCTCCACAAATATGAGTACATTTCCTCTAAATATAACCTTTCAAGTCCCTAAAACCACTAGTGTAATTAGTACAGAGGGATATAACCAAAACGGGTAAGTTAGACGCAGTGCTAAAGAAAAAAATAAACAAAACGATAACAAAATAAGATCAAAGTGTAGAGTGCATCAAACTAAAATTATATTTGAATATTGTATGTTCAATTCAAATTCGTATCAAGACGAATTCATTGTTAAGATACATTATCAATTATATAAAATTTTATTTAGCACCGCGTCTTACTACTAGTTCGGTTTATACGCTTAATTACGCTAACGGGTTAGGAATTGGGAAGTTTGAATTTAGAGGAAGTGAACCCGCATTTGTGTGGAGGGAGAGTGGAAAACAATATAGAAAATCACTCTCAGTATATCCGATTAAGATTCGAACCTTGATCTCCCAAAATCCTCGGCAGTCTACTGTAGCTCAACCTGACTAGAGCGTTAGCTAACAACGCCACTGAGGTGTGTAAATATAATTTGATTACTTGGTTTTATAAGAAATCATTTGAGAAACTCAACCAACTCTCCTCAGTTGAAAAATATCCACTCTTATATTTTATGTCACCCTCAAATTTATATTCCTCTCAACGTCAGTGTATATATCATTCACTGTATTGTATCCAACAAATCATTTAATTGGGATTTTTCCATTTTTTCCTACAATTTTCTTTTTTAACTTTAATGATGCCCGCATCACTCTGGATGTCATTCAGTGTAATAACTACAACTTTCTCACTTCATCCATCATTAGTGGAGATTTTCAAATCCTTCATCCTTTATTTAAATGTCACCGTAACATTTCCGGTGAGTTAAGTTCGTTAGTTTTGTATATAATATTTCAATGCCAAGGTAAACCGGCCTCGTGATACGGTGGTCAGAGTCCCTGGCTTATGATATAGAGGTCCCGGGTTCGTTTCCCGGCTGTTGCTCGGGGATTTTTGCCCTAAGTGAGGAATAATTCCCATGGTCATCAGTGTTTGGTTAGTTGGGCTTAAGTTGGTTAAGATATTTATTGGCTTTACCCCTTCATATTCTCTGACATCATCCTCTTATCTCATCGGGACATAGGAAAAACCTCCACGAAAATAATCTATGATTATACCATGGGCAAAGGTTCATTAGTACTAGTTATTCTTTTCACAAACCTAGATAAATATTGATGTAGCCCAGACACACCATAAACATAAATAAATGACAACGTATTCATGTCACTGCATTACGTTGGTAAATGTTTTATTTATTATTTAAATGGAAAATTAGTCATGTAATAGTTACGATAAGAGGGTAAGGATGAAAAAGGCAGTATTTAGAGGTATTCTACCCGCATTTTCTTGGGAGGAGAGTGGAAAACCATCTAGAGAAAACCACCCTCAGTAGACCCTATTGGGACTCGAACACCAAAATCGTTTCTTCAGTAGGCCAGTCAAACACGAGAAAGACGCCTTAGGCCATTCGGCCCCTGAAATGGGTTCTAAATATATTACTAAAATCAATATATGAAAATAATTCCGTATCATTAATAGAAGCTGCATTTTGATTAGTAATTTTATTTGAGTAATCTTTCAAATGATCATTTTAGATTAGTTAATAGTAGTTAGTATGAGAACCCAGCGTTGCTTTCAACAGACAGAAAAAAATTCTTAATTTTATTTCTTACAACTCAGTTTTTAATATATTAAAAACATATAACTAAATATTTAAAATTACAGCTTCAAGGTGCATATGTATGTACACAAGTGTTACCTACTGATTCTAAAATGTCCAGCCCCTGCGTGTGGTAGATACCGAGCAATGCTCATAAAAACAGACAAAAAAACTTCGCTTTATTGATATAGATAACACTATAATGATATTGTTAGCATGATTTTATATGATCTAACACAACATTATTTTATGTTAAGCATTTATGTTAAGTTATAAGATTGATTTCCTTAAATTATTAATAAAAAAGGAATAATTTCTAAACTTTTATGAATAACGGGATAAAATGCCATAAGCCGCAGTGTAGTTTATATCACATCCACTTTGCCAGATTGCTCAGACAATCTACCCTTCATCCCACTCTTGTCGTTCACGTTTTTGCTAGGATTGGTATATAAACTCCCGGGATGTTTTGTCTATTTAGGTGGTTGAGGAGGGGAGCGAGAGTTAGGGGGGAAGAGGAAGGGAGTGAAAGTTAGGGTGGAAGAGGAGGGAAGTTGAGTAAAAGTGTTTTTTCAGTTTTCATCTTATCAGAACATTTTACAAAATAATGATTTGATTCATATACCAATTTATAGATTAGTCTGGTACCAATGCGATAAGATAATACTATTATTAAAATGTATTTAAAAATATAATAAATAATATTAATGATTATAGTAAACTTTTATCAATCAGGTGTTTAAAATTGTAATTACAAGGCTAATTCACCAACCTACTGTATATAGCCTATTAAATTGATCATAACATAAATCAATTTATTTTATGACAATACAATACATGCCAGTTTCAAAACCCTAAGTTTAATACTGTACAATCCAAACAACATTAGATTAAAAATAATGGTAAATCAATCTTAAAAAATTCAAGATGGCTGTCATATTTGAATAATATTCTTTCATAATATAAGGAAGAATTATAATTTTTGTATAGAGTTTCATAGGGGGAAAAATAAAGATAAAAATGACAATAACATTTTTCTTGTAAGGGTCGATATAGACTTTCTATGAATAGAAATAGGGTATGTTTCTTGATGAGCATTTGTTAATTTAACATGTAATGTTGTTGGTTTTTACGGCTTTAATAACATTCTTCAGTGGACGAATGGTCTAATGCGACACACTCGTGTTTTCTCAGCACCACTACTTATTAACTTTTGAGTTGTACGCTTATGTAGGCCTACTAATTACGCAAATGGTTTAAGAGAAAAGGAAGGTTATTTTAAAATAAAGTGTACCAGAATTTGTATGGAGGGATAGTGGAAAACTATTCTGTAAAAACTACCCTTAATAAACCCCAATAATATTCGAACCTCCCGGCCTCAGCAATATAGTTTACTGTGAGAGTAGCATGTTAGACCATGCGGCCACCAAAGTGGGTACTCTTGTGTTAGACTGGCCTTTTGATGATCGGAGGTAAAATCCTGGTCAGGTATATAGAGTATTTAAAAAAAGTTTCTACTCACTTACCACGTTAATGCGAGTAGATCCCCTCTAAAATGCTTTCTTCCATATCCCTACTTTATTAAAGTAATGATCATATATGCGTATATCCTGAACAGGTATTAAGACGAGGTAGTAATATATATATTGTGAACATTTGTCAATGTTAGTTAATAAGCTCTCCTCCCCTCACCCCTCCATCCCACATCTTGTACCGTATATTAATACCCGCTGTGGCTATCAGAATATTTACACCAATGGGGTAGGGCTTAAAGAAGGTTGTAAGTCAATCCGCATTTGGGTGGAGGGATGATGGAAAACTAATAGGAAAAAACCTCCTTTGAACATTAGGTAGATGTTTGAACCTCCAACTCATCACCACCGGCAAACTTGGCAAGGCAAGAATGACTACTTTGTCCACGTGGTCATAGGTGTAAGTATGGGGAAGGTTGTTTTTATGGGAAGTGTACCCGTATTATCGTTGAAATAATGAGATCTACAAAGTGATAAACAACAAAATGGAAATTCTTCGATCGTACACCAGACCAAACCACGGCGGACTATTTTGTTCAAGTGCTCATTAACGTGGTTAGCTATAAACTATTTTCACACATAATGTGATAACATTTTATCAACTTAATAAGGCAATTTAAAACAATTCGAGTATTAGGGCTTAGTTTATTAACATTAAACTCGGTTATTATTAATACGACTGAAATTTAAGGTTGAATATTCGAAAATTCATACCATTTAAATCAAAACCTTTAACCTAATAAATTATACCTATAATTGCTTCTATCAAATACCACAAAATTATCAATGCAGAGACAAAATGTTTCGTTCAGAACATTAATTTGTTTGTATTATATTTTATAATATATTTACTCATGTTGTGTAGGTGTTTTACATGTGCAGACATATAAAATAGCATTTTTTTTTAAGTAATAAAAATCTTATAACGCATTTTAAAATCTCGAAATAAAATATACTATAAAAAACTATTATCGATTACACTACTCAAAAAATTATAATTTTAATAATTGCCAAAATGAAAGCATTCTTTATAATGATTTTTTAAATATACATTTATTATTAAGTTTAAGGTTTTTTAAAATCTAACATGTGTTGTTAAGATTTAAATATACTTATATGCCTGCTTTTCCTGCCACATTCATGTTGCTAGTTAAATTCACAAAAATTACCAACATTTATTTGTTGATTTTGGTACCAAGCTAAATGCATCTCACATGAAATTACATCATACGTAGTAGTGAAGACTGGAATAAATCCTAAAACCGTTTTTCCTACCATGGTGGCCATATGGTGACGGACATCCTGACGTTCTAATCTTGTTTGGTTGGACTAGAGATTGTTTTTACCACTTGATTTATCACTCTGGTTTTATCAGTCCTCGCCATCTTTTCTCGTAACCATCCCTCTGGGTACGTGGAAAAAGATGTTAGTCTCATATTGTCTGATTTGTTTGCTGGTGACAGGAGGTCTAAGATCAAATTCGGAGGGAGGGGGGAGGTAATGTGGGGTATTTTGATAAATGTTTCCCATCCTATCTCTATACACTGCAGCACTTCCTATACCTTCTTCATTTTTACCCCATTTGTATATATATGGGACCCGCCTCGGTGGCGTAGTTGGCTAACGCGCTTGTCGTGTTAAGCTCGACTGCTGAGGACGGGGAGATCGAGGTTCGAATCTCGGTCGCGTGAACTGGGGTGTTTTTTCCTAAATGGTTTTCCACTCTTCCTACACGCAAGTGCGAGTTCACTTCCTCTAATTCAACCTTCCCAATTCCTAATCCATTAGAGTAATTAGTACTTAAAGCGTATAACCCGAACGGCTAGTAAGATGCGGTGCTAAATATTATTATTATATATATATGGGGTTAATCTAGACAAAACTAGAAAATCTAGAAAAAACTGTCCCCTAAATAAAAACATACGCATCTATATCCCTCAAATTAAGCCGTTAATAGCTATTATGTTAGACAAAATATTTCAAAAACTGTAACAATTTCTGAAGTAGTTCATTTGTTTGAATCAGTTTAAGTGTATTGATTTAAATTTTATTTTCTCTTCACTGTTATTTTATTTTGGGTATAGTAGCACCTAACTTACTTTTGAACACATATCTATTTTATTGATCTCTCAGGCCTTTATCTGAATCAGAAAATGTTGGAAAAATCATTTGCTGGGAAAACAAAATTTTTAAAATTGAGGATAAAATCTTAGTGCAAAACTATAACATTAATAATGTAGGCTCTTAGAAATAAGCTTTAACATAAAGTCCTAGTGTATTGATATAATCAATCTAATCCCAACTTGTGAATGTGGGGAATTCCAAGCCTCCGCCGTGGTTCGGATTCTACGTTAAACTGTAGGTCCTCAATTTCATCCTACAATCACCCTACCATCACACATTAGCGTAAGTGCGTATAACCCGAACGGGTAGTAAGACGCGGTGCTAATAATAATAATAATAATAATAATAAAATCAATCGCTTCAGAAAGTGCGCGTTAATTACACCAATTAAATAACTAGATAGCGTTAAGTCTCAATATTTTTATTACTCAACCTATTATAATATCTAGACTAACATTATCATATTTAACTCTAAATTGCAAGACCGATCATGAACTGAAATTTGCATAGTATAAATAAATTAATGAAGTCACCTCTACCTGCTTTGGTGACACCTAAGTGGTTTGAGATTAATTTGTGTGATTATGTAAAATTGGGACACGGTATAGTTTGGGAACCGACCCATAACTATTTTACTGGCAATTTTATCCAATAAACTCTTTAAAGTGCCAGAGGTTGACATCATTAGAAGAAACTAAGACGTTTAATTAGTGGGACGTCTTCATTTTATAGCTTAGACCTCATTCTGAGATACACTTTTAGTGTTTCTTTTCTTCAACGTAGCGTGGCAGCACTGAGCAACAGAAATAATTATAGAAAGTAGAGGAGACTGGAGCATGTTGAACCGTTTTTCCCTTATAATTTTTAAGTTTTTACCAAAGTATTATTTTTCACAGGTATAAAATATAATATTTTATCGTTGTTTAGAAAGTATATGTTTGCTTTTATGTCATTATTTAGGTTATCAAAATTATTTCAAAACAAATCCTACATAATATGCTGCAAGTTGCCACTTTGGAGGGGCACTTTCCAAAATTAGTAGGGACATGTGGCAACAGTTATTCTGACTGCTTAAGTTCGTCACATTCATCAGATACACAATTAATGCAAATATACAAATTATATTTTTTTGTACACAGCCAATGAGCCCACATATTTCAAACTCTGCACTGCACCCAGTCTTTAAATCCATAATTAATACATACATTATTAGAGACCAACCAATATGTTTGATCAGCATCGGTCGAGCTATCTTCAAAATTATGTTCCTATTCACAGATTTTATTTTATTTTTTGTTGTATATTTATTCTTTTGAAAATTAACTGCAAGATTTTTTGTTAGTGTGTTTTTTCTTGTGAAGCTTTTTATTTACTTCTTCCAAGGCTGTTTTTTCGGGGGTGTCTGTGTAAATGGTAGCTTTCCTCTTATTTCTCCCACAGTTTGTTTGCTTTCTTGGAATCACTTTTGGAAATGGTTTCACAGTTTCAGGTGAGAAGCATTTTTGACCACTTGGTCCGGCCAAATGTTTATCACTATCATTAATATTATTCTTTTCCTTCTCCAACATATCAGTGAGTTCTTGAGCTGTACCTATGTATTGATTGTGATCAACAGATTTACCTTCAATTTCTGCGTTTGGGGGTTTGTGATAAAAGCTGGAGCATGATCTGCATTAGTAAATATATCAGGATTGTACGGATATACTCCTGCACAGGCAAATCGTGAAGTTATGTTGATTGGAGTTACAGCTTGCAAGAAAGTGTTTCTAACTATTCCTAAAATATCGTAAATAGTCAGTGTTTTTACTGTGTTGCTTTTTAGCCAAGAATCAATGCCTGAGGTGCAAAATCTCTTGAAGGGACCAAAACCTGTCAAATACAAAGGTTGTAAACGGTGGGAGCAATGTGGCGGCTATGATAGCATAATAATTCCTTTATCCTTGCAAAGATTAAGAGCACTGGATAATCTGGAGTAGGTTGAGAATGGGTGATAAAATGTTTTATAAACTGTAAGAAAGTTTCCTGTCATCCAACCAGACCTCGAAGCACCAATAGAGACATAGGGGGGCCATCCCGAATAAAATGATCTTGAAACGTTTTTCTTGGAAAAAGGAACATGGGGGAGCTGCATTGTCTTGTGCGTTGATAGCTGCTGCTACTGTCACCATTTGCCCAGGCTCTGCTGAGGTAGTCAATCCAACCTGTTTCATTCCCTTCTGTGCAACAATTTTGTTTGGACACAAAACTGTTGATATACCTGTCTCATCTATATTCAAAATTCTAGACGCTGTAAAAGCATGATGTGATAAAACATCAGATAGTTTGCCAAATAAATGCTCAATATTGGTCTTGTTAAAACTTCCTGCTCTGGCCAAACTGTTGGGCTCTGGCTGAAGCAGCGACCACTTAGAATGACGCTTAAGAAAGCCAGTGAACCAATCAACACCAGCCTTTTCATTTTAAGTCCAAGACGGAGGTATCTTGAGACTGTATTTAAAATCACATTAATAATCAAGCTTTCTTACATCGGGTCGGGAAGGGAGGGGGAGGGGGTGGTGAAACCACTATATATTTGTAGTGGTTTTGAATATCCGCGGGAAGGAATAATTTCCTCTGTTACTTGCCCCCAAAAAAATGTTTTTTTCTTTATCTTAGCTATAAATTTTGATAATGTGGAATAATGAATGTTGAATTGCAGTGCTATCTTTCTTCAGGAACAATCTTTGTGACCATCATTTTCTTTAACCAACTTAGCAGCCCTTAACATAATATGGTTTGATGTCTTACCTTTATCTGTTCTTGCAGAACGTGATCTCATATTGAAATCTGAAAATTATTGTAAATAAAAATCAGATAAAATTTGTAGGGTACTTTTTAACTGTGCTGTCAAATGGAGTGAAGATCACCACAGTCGTGAGGTTAACAAAACTTTTCAAATTTGTCTATTTTATTTATTATTACTATTAATAGATTACTTACAAATTTCACAAATACATATTATACCCGTAAAAAATATTCAAAAAATATTTTAATATCAAGCGTGTTTGCAACCAACTTTTCCTTGAATCAACTTCATCCCAACACTTATCAAAATTATTTTATAAAATAAAATTGTTTGTTCACCTTCACCCCATTTGAAGTGAAGGTGACCAAAGTAAATATATATATATATATATATATATATATGCTTTAGCCATCCTAAAAATAGCTCAGGGATATTTTTCTATATTTGAAACCAAGAATCATATCGTAATATTTTTTTAATTTTCAATAATTTGATTTGTTTAAATTTATTTAAAGTTGAAAAATGGTCACATTCACTCTATTTGACAGTAACACTTCATAATTTCTGTTAGAACTGTCTGCATTGTAAAGCACCGGATGGGAGTGAATTTTTAAAACATGGGCCTACACTACTTAGTGATATGAGAAGCAGGCCTATTTTATATACCTTTAGTAGCTAAATACAACATAAATTATCATTAATTACAAATATATTATTACTTTATTTATTACTACTTGATTCCTTTTTAGTGCAGGGTGATCCAAAAGTCGCACAACGTTACATTTCCAAGGATATCTCTAGGAGAAGAACATGGAAAATGAACATGTTGTTTATATGTATGGTAGTACTGTAATGTTGGCAGGGTGCTGTGCAGGCCGTGTGATCTTGTGACATACACTAGGTAAAGCCAGTTGAGTTACAGCATTTGAAAGTGTAAGATGAATTTTTCACGAGCAGAGAGAGTATTCCTTTTGAAACATTATTATAAGGGCAACTCGTTCATGGTATGCCAACAATCTTTGTCCGTAGTTTTGCAGAATCACGCATGCTGAATAAATCAACATTATGCCGAATTGATGGCACAAAATATAAGTTTTTTATTTGGGTTGCGTGACTTTGGGATCATCCTGTAGTACTCATTCGAGCAAGCTAGTAAGAAACTCTCATTCCGTATAGCAATAAGTTGTTACTAATAATTTTTTTTTTCAATTTTAGCATCAAATAAAATAATGTTAAACTATTCTCATCCCGGTGGGGTAAGCTGCAACACTAGCTGCACCTAACCTCACAGCACTTTTTCACCATCTGAGCATTATAATTGCATACATTTTTAATTTATACCTATAAGATATATATATATCAGCAAACATAACAGAAATAAAATTTTAGATGATCATAAAATACTTACTCAGCACACACAAAAACAGAAATTCCACTGTATATCACGAATTAAATAAATACGTGTGTCCTCATTTTCTTGTTTGAATAGGCTACTGTAATGCAATAATCTGTTGTATTGGCACACACAATGTACAATACTTCTCTAAATAAACGATTTATTGCAACGTGCACCTGTTGCAACTAGACCCTTCCTCTCCTACATTATAATTTTCCATTATATAATTTAACCAACTTTTTACCCTCTACATTTTATCCTACTCCTTCTTATACCATGAATATAAATTTGTGGATAGCATGGATTAGTAGTAAGATGCGAAGGGCGTGGAAAAAACCTTGTTTTTGTATTATGGCTATGATGGAAAATAAGGATAAACTTTTCAGAAAGCACTTGTTTTGTTAATTATTTTATCATTATTATAATTTTTGTTTTAATAGAAGATATAGTGGGAACAATTTTCTAAGAAAAATTTAAAGTAATTCAAAATCTTTGTTTAAATAAAATTTAATATTTGAGATGATAAATAATATATAAAATATAATTAAAAGTATGGGTTTTTAGTCTAGGTTAAGCCATTTTGTAGGTCGCGTGCTGTTTTGATCCTAGTTTATTAAATGCACTTAAAATAAACAATTTCATAGAGGATAAAAAATTGGTAGTTTTTTACCGTTGGTAAATAAATGGGACAGAACTACGCACGTAATTTCTTGCTCTAGTGTTTAAAAATGGAGATATTTACTCAATATTCGTAATATAACATACACTGGCGAGCCCGAGAACAAATTGCGCAATGCATATGTAAAACATTTTTTGACTCACAGTTTAAGATTTTATAATTCCATTTTTTTTAAATTAACGTCTTCATTTGTATATTTGGACAAATAAAAAATATCGATATTGGGTTGCCAAGGGTCAACATTTCATATTAAAATTTTGACTTTCAGTTAAAATTTTCGGCATTTTATTAGGGGATCCACATGTTATGGTTATCTCACTGCTAATAAACTCCTCTTTTATAAATTACGACCAATAAAATAGGTAATTATTGACTATTAAGGATAAAATGAGAAAGATATATCATTTCTGTATCAAGAGAGGATCCAGAAAGGAGGAATAGTGGGCGCGCACCCCCCTTCAAGAAATTAAACCAATTGAATCAATGTTAAAGTCACTACTAGTTTTATTTTCACGTAATATTATCTCACTAAACATATTAAATTTATTAAATTGCTATTGGTAATATTAAGATTTAAGACAATCACATTAAGTATTAAAGTGGTGAAAATAGGCATTAATGAAATTACCCAAATTTAAGTTGCGTCCCTTACACCTTGTTGTACAAACCTTGTTTAGGATTAAATTTATTTTATCATTTTAAATTAACATTTCATTGATTAATAATAAATAATGATCTTTAAAATAATTTATTTTTTAATAACGTGCTTTAAACAATATCTTTGAATAATACCACACATATAACGTTTTAGTATGGCTAAGTGGTAAAATTTTGATTCAGAATGAGAAATAACTAGCTATACTATAGAGTAGAGTTAAAGTTCGATTGTTTTAAATCTGAATAATTCCATCTCTTATGTCTAACTGATTGAATAGCTAAAGATTATTTATATAATATTTGTTGCAATGTTGAAACTTATTTCCCTCTTAATAATCATAATTTGTTGATATTCTTATTATTTTCTTATCTATTATAATACTAATAGCAAATTTTGAGTTATACCTTTCATTAGAGGATTATTCCCAGGTTTAGCGTGATACTGAAAAATTACTTAAAGATTTACTAACAAATTTTGATGTATTTTTATGTCAAAATTACTTGAGGTGCATCCCACCCCCACCGTTCCCAAACCCAATCCCTATTGGAGCACCCACGTCCTTCATCCCCCCCCCCTTCATAAAATCCTTGACTCGCCCCGGTGCTGTACAATCATGTCCCCTAAGAGGTTAAAGGGAAAACGTCAACTTCTTGAAAGCCTTACTCATTTGCTTACTCTATGGATTTAGATAGTTATTGTGTTTAAACTTAAGTAGTATATCTTCACAACTAGAGTACACAAAATTTTATTAATATATTTGCCAATATCTCAGAAATTGTTGGTCTTATAAAATATATTTCGTATAAAAGTATTTTATTTTTAATATTACTAAACTTTTACAGTGATAAGTTATTTTTCATGGAAAAATGAAAACATCCATTTTGTTATAATCTTAATCAGCGCCTAGATACGAATTATTATTAAACTATTTATAGTAGATTTTGAGAAAATTGTTATTTTTCTCTTTTCATACTTTAGTAAACTGCTCTTAATTTTAGGGTTAAACAGACAAACAGAGAGACCACGTTGCAAAAACTACTTTATAGGGTTCGTGGGGTCATGCAACGTCAACATCCATAAACATCTCGGGTTAGATTTTTTTGACGGTCGTATACTTTACTTTAAAGTGTTGGAAAATTTAAAAATGTATATATTTGCATATAGCTTGAAAACTATTGGTTTTATAAAAATAAAGTAAAAAATGTTAATTATAAATAGATATACATGTATGAAATGATAAGTAATTTCTTATCTCAAATACTTAGGGAGATAAACTTGAAAACTAGAATCTAAGCATCAGACCGGATCCCTTAAATTAATTTTTCCAAAATATAGATAGTAGCAATTTTGTTTAAAATATTTACAAATGTTTTGAAATGAAATTTAATCAAAGTCGTTCGAGCTGATGTTGAGAAAATCGATTTTTTCTCTTTTTGCCCTTGAGTAAACTACCATTATTTTAAGGATAGATATCGAATTCCAAAAAAAACCCCTGGGTAACCCTATGAAACCCCTATATACCAAGTTTTAGCCCGATCGATAAAATAGTTTAGGCTCTAGTCAGAGGTACAGAATGAACTCTAAATATCTCAATAACCTATAAAAGAGGGTCCAAATCTCATAAAAATAAACTTATATGATAACGAAAGCAACAGGAGTGAGCTGTATGAGTAATAGTTTTGAATGCTGGGTGTATAAAAGAAACACAAGGCACGCAACTCAATCCAGGTGCGGGAAGAACATGACGGTCGATCTCCAGAAATATAAATATAATAATAATATTTGAAATTAAGGAAGGATTAGACAGAGCTAGTTTCTAAACCTAATGGTATTTTCACTTACAATAACATTACATAAATTGCAGGAAGTGTATGTATATGTTTATTATAAATATCAGAATTAAATAAATATATATTTATGTAACAAGTTAAAAGTAATATGTAGAGAATAATAATAGCTACTACGGTCTTCATTAAATTCACAATCTGCAATGAGCTAGAAGGGCTTAAGTTAAGATTGTCTTTACTTTCGATTAAACAACAATTTTTTAGAATATATTGAACAAAGAATCATTTAGCTTATTATTTTTCGCCTGAACTTTGCATACGAAGTTATTCAATACTATCCTAATACGAACCATGTATCTAACATCTGCATTCTATTACTCATAATTATTCAACATAATCAAAATGAGCATCGTCCACAAATTTTTAATATATCCCATAATGACCTAAAATCGTATTACCCTAATTTTATCAATCACCATATTAACAATACATGAGAGTAAGCAAGAATAATTATTAAGAACATCTAACTTGAACATTACGTAGACAAGAAAAATCTAAACAACATAATAAAAAGGCAAGATTCAAAATTTATATTTTAGATCTTCTTTTCTTTTATCTATCAGCTCAATAGTGATATCCAAAAATTTATTCCTACAAACTAGGGTGATATAAATAAATTAGACCATTTAAATCTAACGTGAGAAATTTTAAGTTTTATAAGATTAAACAGTTACTAATTTGAAAGTATAAATAATAACATGCTAAAAGGGAATTTTGAAAAATATCAATAAAAAATATTTACGCCGAAAAGAAATTTACCCTTACATGTTATTAAATAATACTGAAGCCTTGGCTTTGTCCGATTAAGTCCGAGCGATGTCCAAGAGTGCCGGACTCTTTCCTACGCCGGTCTTATATACGATTTGCAAAACTCTGGGAACATTGAACAAAGGGAAAAAAAGGGAGGGGAACCAAAGAGTATCATACACCGGGAGGGAAATGCGAGTGACAGAACGAGCTTCTACTCCTTTCTCGAAGCAATTGGAATGTTTGGGCACTTTGTGGGACAGGCATTTCTTTTCTTCTCAAGTTCTTTGGAATAGCTTGAGCACATGACGACTTCTAGCGGGCGCGGTTTGATTCTTAGGTGGAGCAGGTCAGTTGTCTGTGAGGCGGAATTGCGGTCGGTAGTTTTGTTGTCACTCTCGGTTTTGAGTAAAGCGCTGCCAGGATGGTGAAATGGGGTGAGTATTTGTTATCGTTGACTTGTTCTCTTTTTTCTTGTAGCCAAATGCTACAAGACAGACGGAAATTCATAAACCACTTTTTCGGATTCGGAGGGTCATGAAACGCCGAGATTCATCAAAATCTCCAGTTCAATTTTGTTGACGATCATAATACTTTCTCTAACTGTAAGATAGCGAGAAAGTAAAAATGTTGGAAGATTAACTTATAATTCGTACTGTTCTACACAATTAGTCTTTGACAGTAGAATATCTAAATCGCTTTTGACGTTTCTCTTGTATACAGACCCACGTAGGCAGCCCTGGTAATGAATGAGCGTTTTATTGGCACCCCTATCTTCCAGTTGGGTGGGTAATCATTATCGCCCAGCCCACTGGACCCTCCCAGCGCTGGTCTACCGAAATTAATGCGGTAAATGAGGAATCACGTATCGACTATTTAATTTAATCCGCCTGTATATTCACTCAAATGAAAATAATATTTTCGTTTCATATTTAACTGTGTCATTTATCGGTGATGGAGATTCACTAATTACTCGGGGTTCTTAATCTATTTTGAACAGGTTAAGTTCTTTAATAAAATGGTTGTATTATTAGTTCCTTTCTATATCAATATGTTTTAACGGTTTTATTTATTAAATAAGGGATAAAAATGATAATTCAAATATACTGAGAATGTTTTTTTTTGTTTGTTTTTTTGTTTCCCATAGTGTCTTACCACCTATGCGGTCCATACCCATTTTATTTAATCTAATGAGATAATGCTGACAAAGGTAAATTTAAAAACAATATATCTGATTTTTGCGGGGTAGGGGGAAGATTTGTATAAACTATTTAGCAAATATACTATAATATATTTTTACCTCCAATTGGGAATCTAACTCTGACCTCTAGTTATTGGTAAACCAAACTAGGTTATAAACTAAGCCTCCGTGAACAGCGTTGTTGGTTGCATTTACCTAAAAGAAGGTTGTATAATTTTAATTATCTCTGGAGCATCCGAACCAGTCATGCACACTATACTCACAGTGGGCGACCGTTCTATGTTTCAAACTTATGCTAACCACATGAAACAATTAGATAACTATTCGATAGATACTTTGTTGAATTTTTAGATACATACATTTTATTTGCTGGTGTATACCACGGGTGGAGAACCTGCGATCTTTTTTTGGGGGTTTAGTGTAGCCTTTTCGCATATTCTGTCACTTATTCTTCTTTATCATTCTTCATCAATCAATAAAATATAATAATAAAACTAAGTGTTTTCTCAACTATTGAGATGGTGAGTATAGATAACTTCATTCTTGAGTGATTTTCTATAAGATTTTATAAACTTTATTACGTGCTTATGCATATTTTTTAAGAATGCTTTTACAATACATATTTACAGTAAAATTTAAAAATAAACCAAGATACATGCAGAACAAACTCAAGAAAAAGTGAAAAAACTGGTCTCTAATTTTTTAAATGTTACTGAGGATTATTAAAAAACATCTTCCATGAATATTTAATAAATATGTAAAAAACATTGAAATTTGTCCTCACAGAATAAAAGGAAAAAATTGAATAAAAATCATTCGCTCCTTTATAGGTTCCTAAATAATCATTAACTTAAAACGACACGCGGTCTTCCAATGCCAAAAGGTCCCCCCCCCCCT
>CABEEJ010000489.1:78197-162962 GCA_901482245.1 Timema douglasi | reverse complement strand
GGGGGGGGGGGGGCTTTGTGGGTTAAATCACTCCTAAATTTTATGAACAAAATATATATGGATTTATTTATTTTATGGTTCAAACAATATCAACATTAATGAACAAGTGCAAATTAGGAGGCTGTGTAATCATAAAAAAAAGCACTTCAGAGAGCTTCTAGAGGTGTTTAATATTTAGATATGTTTCAGCCTTTGGCAGTTATGGTGTTATTTTCCATAAAAAACACTTCAGATAGCTTATAGAACTGTATCACTTAGAATTTTTTTCTAGCCTCCGGAAATTGGGGACTATGCCCACCAAAACCCTCCTGGAATTAATGGCTGGTTACGGCCTTGCCTGCATGCATTAACACATAAGCCTAAACTGTGTTTAACCAATGAGGCAGCTTTGAAAATTGTGACTCCATCACCAATATTGTAGTGAACCTTTAAATGCTTTTTCAAATATGAAACTTCAATTTCTGGAAGCTAGTGTGTACCTAACGAATTTCAGTTTAGTACGCGATTCCTAATTTGAATTATATAATGGGCTACATTTTACCGGTGTTTGCGGAACCTGGTTTGTGTAAATTAAAGCTATTTAAAGGTGTCTACTTACGGATTTTCTTTTTAATTCGGATGCTTTTAAAAGCTATTAAGTTGCCTCTCACCTGAATATTTCTTTAAAATTAGTAGCCTGTAAAAGATATTCAAAGTGGTCCTCACCTGGTAAAATTTTGAAAATTTGTTCTTCTTATAAGCTCTTTGGAATGGGTTCTTTAAATTTTTTTAAGTTTAAAAGCCTCTAAAATTTATTTTGAGAGGTATTTTATGCTAAATTTTAGAAAATTTAATACTTCTCGAAGAAATTTGGAATTTGACCATCTTTGGCCATCTTTCAGCATTATATTCGATAATATGAGAGGATTTGAAATATCTAGGAATCGCGGGGAGACTTCCAGGGAGGGAAATAACCACCTGTCCCTCCAGGTTCTACCGCCATTGCATTTTACCAACCCACGAACATTGTATAAAACATTAGGTGCAGGGTAAGTGGGAGAATTTTTTGAAAAAATCCGTTTCCCATGAAAGCAAGTTCTAAACACTTTACTCCCGGTGCAATTTAATGTTCGTGCCATATTGGATTTACCACATCATTAAAATGTTGTTTACTTTCACAAAACACCAGGTTAGCAAGTTTTCTTTTATAATAATTTGCAAGCAGATTTTTTGTTTTATTTTTGGACGTACCTTTTATTAGTTTGAAAAAACAAGGGAAAACCTCAACTAAAATAAAGAACATTTCATTCATTATAAATTCAATTAAAATACACGTTGATGGACACACGGACCATGCGTCAAGCTCATCTTGTCTTGTTGAAGTGCTTTAAGACGTCAATCTTGGAATAAATTGGACTTCCAATGATGGGGAGATCATGATTTGAATCCCGGTCGGGAAGACCGATTTTTATTTTATAAATACTTTTTCCACTCTCCCCCATGCAAATTTTGCTACACTTCATCTGAATTTAGTCTTCCTCATATAGAATATATCATCATAATTGGTACATATCCATACAACTTGAATGACGAGTGATGTCCAACGTTAAAATTAAATATATAAAAACATAAATTGATAAAAGGTATATTGTGACTTGCTAGAATCCTGACCGGGTGGTTTTCCTTTAATACTTTCCAATTCACCTTGTAACGCAATATAAAGTTGTTGTTTTTTGCATTCTACCGTAACCGTCCGTAACCATTTAGTGTAATTAAATGCGGATGGTGGTTGTAAGATGTGACACAATTAAATCACCTTTATTATTATCGCAGAAAATGTTTTATCAAAATAGTTTTAACCTTTTCTTAAATATCTTGTTTCAAATTTGAATTTTGGTTACGCTTTATCCTCTAACTCAAAAGTCCCTAACCCAATGAATAGGTTTTATCTGGCCAACGGACGTATCGATACTTAAAAAAATGTCGATGATAAGTACACAAAATCCCCACATACATATCATCATGTGTGGCTGGTGGAAGTATTGTAAACGCCTAAATAAAACGGCCATAAAGTGGTATAGAGTTTGTCAGAACTCGCTAGCCGGATTTCATAAAGCATCTTTTGAACAGAGGGATGAGAAACGTTTCCGATTTGGGGGAGCGGGTGGTTAGTGGATAAATATGTGTGCTGTGCATCTTACATCTATTATTGTTTAATTATGGCTATAAGCTGTATACGCATCTTTTTTGATCCGGTACACTTAGCACTTTCAACATCCTTATGTGGCACACCAATCAATAATATTGGGGATCATTGATCTAATTCATTAATACTATATTTGGCCGTTTTTGGAGCTGTTTTGGCTACCTAATCTTCTTAAATCAAAAGTAGCTAGTATTCTAGCCTACTTTATATACATGAAAGTTAGATTTAGGCATCTTATATAATTTAGTGTATTAACTTGTAACCTAAAACTGGGTATTCATTAGCGAACTGTTGCATTTAACGTAACGGTTACTGTACCTCTTTGTAAGAGGTACACCTCATTCATAGTCATCATGTAACAAACTGAGAGCAACCAGATTCATAATGTTCGTGGTGAGCTCGCAGTGGAAACCTGTCTTATTCTGTATTTCCCTAGTTCTGAGTATATTCCTATCCACACTTTGTTCGAGACTATACTTGCCGGAATATATTCTACAAAGAAAGGAGCGGCTCAGCTTTGCTGTTGGATCTAAAATCTCAAAACAATTAGTGGTCATTACCAAAATTTCACTCGCCTGAATCTAATGAAATTTTAATAAATATGGTTGAGCCAAAGATTCAAAGGAGGAATACTCAGTTCAGAGAAGCAATTTCGGTGTATATATTTTTTACATATGTTTTGGATAGTAAATTTTATCCTTTGGACCCCACAGTATTGGTGTGTTTTTGTGATTGTCAGTTAAATTCAGATATTTCTCATCATCCTGATCCATTATAAAACATTGGCACTCACTGCTGTACTCCTGGTTCGAGAGAGCCTTCACATCATCAACAAGTGAATGTGGGGGTGTTCACAAGTCTACTCCGACCCTCTTTGTTTTTGCAGCAAATATCGACATGCATCGGCTCAGGCGTGGTACAAATCGCACCCAAAGCAGCGTTCGCAAGCTAAGTTCGCAAGGCGTCTTCACTAAAAGATTTTGTTACTGTAACCATTACGCTACTTGCAACGGTTTACTAATTAGTGGCATAAGTGCTACTTACTTTATATATATAATATTTTTATATGAGTAGTTCAGTCTGCTAACAAGTTAATTCCGACTAACACTTTTCTTCTTTCGGCTCTCCATACACAAAACGCTTAAGCTCATACTCCAATGTTTGCTCCCGCAAGTCATCAATTTAAATTTATAAACACATTTATTTGTTGTTTCCTATTTTAAATTAGACATATTGTTTAACAAACATTTTTATCTACATGTCTTAAGAAAATTTTCCCAGATAAACTAAGTTTTGTGCATTAACAAAATAAACACACAAATATAATAGACTAATTTAAAATACAAATTATTGAAAAAACAAATTTTTACGTGCTTTTGATTCTTACTACCTATCCGAGCTAATCCAAATTTTTAAACTTAAGGGTCAAGAATAAATAAAATTAGCTTATGTAGGAAATGTACCCACATTTTTGTAGATTGAGAGTAGGAAACATTTTTTTTTTACTTTCATTACACCTGTGTGGAATTTGAACCCCGACCTCATCGTATCCTGCTATACAGACAAGACAAGACAAAACTGGTGCCACGTATTCAAATATCCAGGTTTGTTTCACCGTAATACTGGAAAACTCGCTTATTGGAAGTAAAATATTATAATGCGTGATATCCTATTTTTGAACCACAGATTTATCACGTGTTTGAAGGGTGACCACACATACAGTTTTTTGCGGTGCAGTATTGTATTTTGTGGTGATGTCCTGTTGTCCCACAGAACAAGCAGTAGTTATTGGTTTTTAACCAACCACTTCCAAAAGTACCTGTTTACTTTCTCATATCAAGAAAAAGTATTGTGATCTTGGAAAAATTCTGACGAATCTTTATGGTTTATGTGAACACGAACCCAAAAATGTGGAATTTACAAATCTCTTTGTTCCCATGTCTGTCTGTCTGTCTCCCTGTTTGTCAGTCAACCTGTCCTGACTATGGATCCAAATCAGTATGATGGGTTTGTTCAAACTTTATATTTTAATTTTATAGAGATAAAACACAAAATTATTTTACCTTAACTTGCAATTAAAGATATTTTACTGATAAGTAATTTTCTGTTATTCCAATTTTTTTTTAAATATATCTAATGATTTAGTTTAAAACCAATAGCTAGGATTTGTTTGACAAGACAAATTGCACTGTTTTATGGGTTTTTGAGCAAACATTAGTTAAAGGGTAGTTTATTGATGGAAAATTCTGGAAAATTTGAAATATTTAAAAAAATCTCTAACGATTTCATTCAATATTTATATCTAGAGTTATTTCTAGTATGGCAAATAAATATGTATAAATATTTGAGGGATAAAACGTATTTGTGGGTAGTTAACTAATAACCGCTTTAAAATAACTGGAAATAATTTTAAAATGGCCATAGTGATTTTGTTTTAAATGGGTATCTTGGGAGTATTCAACATGAAAAATAACACTGTATTATTGGTTTTGGGTAAAAATTCTATAAAATAATCGTCGTTGATGAGTGATTTTTGAAAATTCAAATTATTTTGAAAATTGCTAAAAATATTTTGCTTAAAATGCATACCTGGAGAGAGTTTGTCTATAAAGATGTATATTTGTTTTTGGGTGGTAAATTCAGCTATGTGTATTTTACTGATATAACTGTTTTATTCAATTAAATTTTAAAATGGGATTTAGCGATTTAGTTCGAAGTGGGTATCTTTTAAGTTGCTTATATTATAGTTATATAAATTAGTTTTCATAAAATAAAATCGTTTAATAGTAAACTAGTGATTGATTTTTGTGAAATTAGATTCTTTTAAAAATAGATCAACCATTTGGTTCAAAATTGTTATTGGGGAATATTTACATAACCAATATTAATGTTTCTTCATTTATCTCAAATAATTTAATCTAAAGGTAGTTTTCTTACGACAAATTATATAAAATTCGATTTTTTTTTTAAATTGATCTTAAAGATTTGAGTTCAAAACTGGAATCTGAGAATAATTTTTCGTGAATAATAAGAATACGTTTTTATTTTTACAAATAACTTTAGAGCAGTGTATAATCATCTTTTTTAATTTTAATTTTTTTGAACAATTTGGTTTAAAGTTTTGTACATATTATCTTCACAGCTATAATACACTATATGAGGTGTATTTTTTTTTGTGATTGGGTCGTGCCATTTATTTTTATTTGAATTTAGGTAAGAAGTCCGTTCTTAAATGCAATTTTATCTGCCAGAATCCTAAGATATAGAAGCATTTTTATAGTAAAAAGAACTTTCAAAATTTAATTTCTCTTCAAATCCATGTGCACCTACGTACGGTTTACCTCCCTTTTACATTCATACATCAATTATGTTCCTTTATATTACATATATAGGATAGCTTTGCTTTTTTAATGCAATTTTTATATATTTTGTGCAATGAGCTTTCGAGTTCTTAATGACATATAGTAAGTGCTGAAATATTAGTTTGGAGTGATCAGCAACCAACATCCGAAATGTATTTATAACACAAGTACTACCTCGGGCAACGCGTTTGTTTGTTTCAAACAGACAGAAACAAATCATCATTTTATTACTTCAGACAAAATGTTTAATTCAATAAAGAAATTAAATTTCCAGCTTTGAGGTGCACACGTTTGTGCACAGGGGCTACTAATTTTAAAATTTCAGACCTATGCGTGCGGTAGATATCTTGTGATGTTTATGAAAGACAAACTCTTCTTTCTATTAATATAGTTCAATAATGAAAGACAGAAATAATAATAATAATAATTTAAAACTAAGATTTGTTTATTTGTCGATACGAATAGAGTTTTTCTTGACATTAATATTTGTTCTTTAAATTGACATTGAAACTAAAGTTCTTATAGGTATTATTTTACTCTATTTAACTAGATGTCACTTTGAATTAGCAATGAAAAGCGAGTGTTCCAAATAGTTTCTATCTCTCCTTATATTATTTTTCCTCTATATATTCTATTTCTTCTTTTTTTTTGTTTCGCGTGTGCAGGGAATATTTGACATATTTTTTATACTGATTTTTCTAGAAAATAAAATAGTTATCATACTTATTGGTAAAATCTCTAGGATTTGAACAATTAAATTATAAATTTAAATGTCTTATAATGTAATTACACGGCTGACCCATTCTAGCAAACTTGGTTAAATCATTAAACACTTACCTTAAAAATATCAGCAGGTATTGGAAAAAAATACGGGGACACAAACTTTTTTTTTAATAATTGAAAGAGGATGAACCCTTTTACCTTTTGAAGCATCAGCCAAGTTAACTTTGTGATTGCTTTCCCTTGAAGTTAATCACTTCCTCCATAAAGGATGGCAAAGGAAGAGCTTGAAGTTAATACTGTGACTTTAATGCTTTCTGAAAGTTAATCAGAGTGCGTGAGGGTGATCCCAAATTATTTATTTAGCAGCCAGAGAGTCTTGTTGGCAACTATGGCAGACTAATACTTCATTCTGGTATAGTATGGTTTGCCGATAATTGAGAGAATGGGGTAAGTGTGCCAAGGTATTTTTACTTTTTCATATCATGATAAAGTATTGTAATCATATACATTTTTGACCACGAGACTATGATGAATCTTTACGTTTGATGTGTGTCCTAGCCAAAAAAGTAAATTTTACAATGTTGTCTGTCAGTCTGTCCCTGGAGCCAAATCGGAACGGTTTGATGGGTTTTATTCAAACTTGTTGTATAGATGTGATGTAGCAATATCTAGGGACACCTTTTTTATTTTGACCCTACCCCTTACATAAAGATTGATTTATTGAATTGCTAAGCTTTTTAAAATAGTCCTAACAATTTTGATTAAAATAGATATTTAGGTGGTGTTTTCAGTAAAAAAAAACAAAACATTATATACTTGATTTATGGGTAAAAACTCGTTAAAGGGCAGTTAACTGATAAATGATTTTCAAAAATTCAAATATTTTGAAAATGGCTTTAACGAATTGTTTAAATTGTATATCCGGGGAGTGTTTTACATGACAAATAAAATTGTATACTTGTTTCAGTGGAGGGGGGAGGGGTATTCCTTTGAGGAAATTTAATGATTACTCTTTATTTGATTTGTTTATTTTAAAACATGGGTCCAGCGATTTGGTTCAAAATGAGTTTGTTAAGTTGTTTACATTCTAAATAAATATAAATATTTGTTTCCCTAAAAAAATCATTAATAGTATGTACTGAGTTTTGTGAAATTTGAATATCTTTTAATTTTATAAAAAGATATTATCGGAGGATTGTTTTAAATAATCAATAATAATTCATGCTTTTTTTAATATTTGAATTAAAGGGAAGTTTACTTACGACAAATAATAGAAAAAATGAAATTTTTCGAAATTTGCCATTGTTATTATTTTTGCTAATTAAAAATTATTTTACGTAAATTTACAAAGAACTATTTTCAAAAATTTTAAATTTACTAAGAATATTTAAACAAAGTTGTTTAAAATGCATGTAAATTGGGTTGATTGTGATAAACAAAATGTAGCGTTTGTTTTAATGAGGATAACTTACTTAGAAATAGTATAAAGAAAAACCTTTTTTTCTCAACAATTTTTGCTGAGCTATACTACACAATATATGTAAGTTTGTGTGATAGTGTATTAACATTTATTTCTAAGTTATTTTCCATTTTACTTCCACGCGAATGCAAATTTTTAAATTCCTTGATATATTTTAAATATTCGAATGGCTCAGACGGGTAGTAAGACTATGTACTAAAATATATATATATATATATATATATTAACCTCTACATTTATAAAACCATCTAGAATCCTGAGCTGTTCTCAAATTTCATAAAACTCCTTATTATGTCCTTTGAGATACACCTTCACAAGAAACAGCTCTCATATAAGATTATTATTATTGTGACTACAGTCATATCACACAAACAAACAAAATTTTATTTCAAAGTGAAATAAAAACTGTTTACTAACTGGAAGAGCAGTGTCTTTCTGTTCACGATATTGAATTCAATGAGACTGTGCGAGAAAGTCAAAGAAGTCAGAGAAAGTAAAAGGAAAACTCAAAAGAAAGGTAAATGCTATTTTATATTCGGTTTCACCGTGCTATTTTGGCTGTTTCTTCTGGGTGAGCGTCAACCTCCTTCTTGACTGATGTGGTTTTATTATATGTTTTTATTTGTTTTTGAGTATGAAACAGAAAAATAAAGATTTCTTTACAAAGCTCTTCGTTGGCAACCACATTCGATCTGTTGTGAGTACTTAGGATGAATCAAAATACCTCGACCGTGGCCATGAACTTTCAGGAACTTTCATTTTTTGCAATGCTTACCCTCTTCGTTAGGGATGCGGTCTAGCCGTCAAGCTGGTCTTGTATCGTTTGCCGGAAACAGAGAAGTAGAAGTTTGAACCAAGGAGTGGAGTTTTTCCTAAAGGATTTCTCAATTTTCTAACATTCAAATTCAGGCACAATTCCCTTAAATTTTACCTTACTCATCCTTATCCAATTTGTATGTTAAAAGACAGTTCTGAATTGATAATAGGGCAAGACATGAGGCATACAAAGGCATTTAGTACAATAATCCGGACCCACTTCATTGGCCACGTGGTCTAACGTGCTTGTGTTGGGTTAGACTGCCGAAGACGCGTAGATCGGGGCTCAATCCCACTCAGGTGAACTGAGGGTGGCTTTCCCTAAATGGTTTTCCATTCTTCTTCCACGGAAATTCAGGTGCCTTTCCTCTAAATTAAGTCTTCCTAATCCCTTAGTGTAATTATTACGTATGGTACTAACGGGTAGTAAGATGCGGTGCTAAAAAAATAACAAAAATAATACAACTATCCCCAGCATTCGTTGGCCATTAGATTCAAATTGGGCTTGACCGTATTTAGAGGGAGATCTTAGTTCGTGTTTTTACCATCATCTCTCCAAACTAATGTGGCTATATATTATATAATCCAACCTTATGATTTCAGCCTCTTTAAGCAGTTACTCACTTCAATGGCTGAATGGTCTAAGGCGTCACTCTAGTGTTAGACCAGTGTAATAATCGGGTTTAGAAGCATGGCCAGGTATATTCAGGGTGGTGTTTCCTAGAAGTCTACCCACACTTCCACACAAATGCGGGTAAACTATCAATAAAATTCTTCTTTCCTCATTCTTACCCCATTAGATTAATTATCACCCTGAACAGGTAGAACAAGACGTGATGATAAAAAATATACATTATGATTCGATAGTAAATAAGTTTAGTTTATATTTAATATTCTGAAAGGGTGCAGTATTTAAACAAAACACAGTTTTTGTTAAAATCTCGGGAGGTCGTGGGGGCGTTGAAGAATATTCTCTCACAAACTTACTACCAATTGGCTTCATGCCTGATTGACAAGATTTAATAATCCCTGATTATTTATGAAATAATTTTATATTTATATAATAATATTTCTCCAACATATAAGAGAAAGTTCCGACCAGTTAAAAAGGCTGAAATTAATAAGTTCAAATTGATTAAAAAAAAGTTTGATCTCTCACGTAAAGCCCTATAAAATAATCACCAATTATCTTAAAATATTTTGCTGTTGCCATATCAACACATGAATTTATTTTAAAGGGGAATGCTTGATAGTAGAAGCACACATTTTCGTGTGAAACGTTGTTGGATTAAGAAATTATATATATCAAAATCTAAACTTCTTAGCTGGTTATAAACTTGCTTATAATGTTCGCATACATTTTGTTGGAAACCTTATTAAAAAATATCAAAGCGCTTTTTAAATAATGTGTTCAAGGCCATGTAGCACCCTTAAAGGACTTCTAAGGCTCTCCCCTTAAAAGTTGACTCTCTTAGTTTAAAAGGTATACATAATTAATCCTCACTAATCCTGTGCTACTTACATCGTAAATCTCTCTCCTCATTAATTGAATCTGATGAGTAAGATATATTGATCCGCCTTTCCTACCTTCAGCTTAATAATACCCCACACGATACAAGAAAGTGTGTTTAGAGGTTGAAAAAAGAATATTTTGGAATATTATTTGGAATGAACCAACAGTCTAGTTTAAACTGCCATTAGGGATACGGGAGCTCTTTTATTATTAAGTTAAATGAATTATAAGCAATTTTTTACCGGTGAACATACAGTATAATCCTGACAAAAAATACCTGATTTAATTTTTAGTATTATGCTTGTAAACTCCCTAATTCGTGTGATAAAGTTACACCTCATTCACACGATGAGGTTTAGGCCATTTTACCGGATAGGTTTTTTTATCGTACGCTGCAGTGGCGCATTGATTTAAATGTGTGTGTTAACATGATACGGCCGTCGACACTATATAGTAACATAACTTATTAAGTCAATTTTGACATTAGGTTTTTGTCAACGGGAACCTTATGTGGTGATCTGACAAAAAAAACCTAATTGGTTGCCAGTGGCACATATATTGTAGTGGGAGCGTTCATATGATAGGGTGTTTTTACCTTTTGGCGCAACGTTGCCGACGGCAGACTGGCCGTTCATCGGCCAGTCGGGGTTCAAATTTGCACGATATGTAAAAGAATGGCATGCGATATTGGATAAAACATCGGGCTCATACAAAGACATGGATTTAAAAGAATTATCATGGAAGGAAATATGTGTGATATTAAAGGAAAACTTTGAGGAATTGTATCAAAAGTAAAGGCAGGATTTAGGTAGATATATAATTTTTTTTAATTATTTGGGGAGAAGGTCACGATGTACTTAAAGAATTTTTTTTCACTTTTATGCTTTTTCAAATTATTTTAGATCTTGGCTTTAAATTGAGACAAAATATTTCACAAATTTTTGATTAAAATAATTGCTTTAAATGATGTTTAAAATAATTGAAGGTTCTTCGTTTTAGACTCATTCAAAATACTAATATTGAGTTTATCTGTAAGTTTGATTATTTTACGGCAACGACTGCGATATCAATTCACAGTAAGAAACGTATTCACGTCAATCTTACGAGAAATCTGATGGAATAATTAGCTTGCATATACGTATACTAGTACGGTGACTCGATAAAAAACACTTATAGGTAAAAAAACACATAGTACGAATATTGTATTAAATTTCCACCTAATAGGTTAATAAACTCTAAGCTAGACAAACCTCATCGTGTGAACGAGCTGTTAATAAACCATTTAAAACAAGGAGCTAGATTTGACATAATTTTCTCTGTCCCCACGTATTACTACTCGTTTGAACCGGTTCGGTGGTCGAATGGGCTAACGCACCACTCTCGTGCTAGACTAGAATGCCAGCCTAACACGAGAGTAGCGCGTTAGCCCATTCGGTCGGGTGCACTGAGGTGTTTTCCTAAATGGTTTTCCACTCTCCCTCCATGCAAATACGGATGCACTTCCTATCAACTAAACCTTCATAATTCCTAAATCATTAGTGTAATTAGTTCATAGGCGTATAACCCAAACGGGTAATAAGACGTGGTGCTAAAAAAAACTATCCGTTTGGATAGTACGCATATGAGCTAATTAAGCTACGCTAAATGATTTAGGAATATGGTAGTTGAATTAAAAGTGAGTGTTCCCACATTTGTGTAGAGAAAGTGTGAAAGACCATTTAGGACAAAATACCCTCAGTACAGCCGACTAGGATTCTAACCCTGATCTTCCCATTGTAGGTAGTTCAGTCTATTGCGAAAGAAGCTCCCTCGATAAATGCTTCTCAGAGGCTTTGTGTTCGCGGCACACTTTTGAATAGTAAGAGTTTTTGGAGGCACACTTAACGGCATTAAAGAGAAAGCACTAGTTGAGAAAAAAAATGAAATTTGGAAGTTAAAGAAAATAACCTTTTTATTAATAAAATTTAGCTAACATTTTCAATATTTTACATAATTATTATTTTTTTCCATTCTTAAATAAGAATAAATAATAAATCAAACTCTAATCATTATCTGTTAATCAATTGGTATTTTACTGTGAAACATGATTTATTTTTTAAGTTACTTTGATAATATTAAGGCGTATAAACGATAAGGGGGCTCTTATTTTATGTTTGAGCTCTCTGGGTTATCAATGGTTGGGAACCTTAATTTACATAAACATGTCTACACATTGATAACAATTTTGTAAGCCCATATCTTAAAGATTCTTGCACACCAACCACTGCCTTATACTATGCGGCCCCAAATCGGGGTTTAAAATAACTTATTTCATCAATCTTATAAGAACATTGAACTTTAGGAAGAGCTTTAAGGTAGTCAATGTCCTGCCATTTTCTGATAGACCTCCGTGAACATCTCAGTTTCAATAATTTTTCCCAAAGGGCCATGCGTTTTACTACCCATTCGCACTATCCGAAGCTTGGACCGATATGAAGAATGCGGCATTTGAATGTAATCGCTAAAGTACAAGCCCAAAGAGGGGATGGGAAAACTAAATTTAAATACAAATGAGGGGCGTAAGGGGGGGCGGGGGTCAGGTTTGCTGAACAGATGATCCAAGTTTGAATGTTAGAACGGAATCCGAATTTCCGTGTCAAAGTTTAGCACACCAGTCGCCTAAACTGGTGCTGACCAAACGCTGTCTATGAATGGTTTCATTATAAATACAACTAGAAGTACTCGGACTAGTCTGGGGTGGTCGCACAATAAATTGACAATATTTTCTTTACTTCAAACAGTCAGATAAAAAGCTTTTCGTTTTCATTATTCCAACCCCAGTTTTTAATTAATCGAAAATTTAAAATTCCAGATTTTGAAGTGCACATGTTTGTGCACAGGGACTATTAGTTTTTAAATATCAGCCCTATGCATGAAGTAGTTGACACGCCATGCTCATAACAGATACACAAACAAACTCTTGATTTTATTAATATAAATCATCAAAGTCCTATTTATACAAAATCTTGAAATCTGAAGCTAAATTGTTTGAATACAAACAAAAGGTATTAATATTCAAATGGTTTTTCTAACAAAGGTCTATGAATCTGTGCACATGTATGTACACACTGAACATCGTTATGGGATCAGGTTAAATTTATTTTAATTGGAGCCCAAACACACATGATTACATTGATATTATGTGTTAAAATCCTTATACCGGGTGTTGAAAACTGTCAACTTTTTTCTACCACGGCGGTAAACCTTTGATATATCCCTGATATATCTCGCGGTACCCCTGGTATTAAACGTCCATAATAATGTCCCGGCATTATTAGTTAGGGAATCAGTTATTAAATAACGGATTTAAAATCAAAATACTTTATCGATTACAAATTTACTGTAGAAACCCAGAGCTAGTCTAAATAATAACACCCACCAAATGATAATTTTTTTCACCCAGCTATTACCTAAGTAGTTTCTTATACAATTTTGACCAAACCAGTTTTAAACTATTTATAATTAAATTAAATAGTTTATTACGACTTTATTCCATCAATATTAGTTTTCAATGTGTGAGAATTGTAAGATTAGGTGGGAGGATGTTGGATAGTGAATACGAACAATAATTAGCAGTGATGGGAATTAGCTTTCCTTATGGCTTCTGAAACAACCTACTTGGAAACGAGTACGATTACTATTAGTGTGGCATTGTTTATAAAAAAAAATTTTTACCTAAATTTGTATGTGACTGGATTTAGAATGTATTTGTATCGTAAATTATTTAATATTATTATATTATTATTAATATTATATTAATATATATTATATTATATTAATACATATTATATTATTATATATTATATTATTATATATTATATTATATTAATATATTATATTATTATATTATTACTAATATTATATGGATATTATTATATTATTATTTATATTATTATATTATTTAATTATTTAAGCTAGAAATAAGGTGTATCATTCGAAAAGTGAACGTGAGAATATATTTCACACTATTATTATTTCACCCGGTTGGGATTTAATTTCTTATGAATTTTGTATGCATAATAATTGCATTTTTTTGGCAGTCATATTCGTGATTTATTTCAGATTGTCGCTCCTGATAACTGCACTTCTAAAGTTTACGTTTTATTACAATGCCGCTAAACCTAAAACTACCCCTATATAACAGAGGTGCACGTCAAGCTGATCCGAGCCCAGAAGCAAGTCGATAGAGAAAAACTAGCACTAGCCTGTGTTCGCCATCCTGACCAGGTTCTTGTTTGATTACAATAAAATGAGCAGGCAAGTTGAGTTATATCAACTCAACCAATAACAGACAGGTAGACCAACACCACCTAGACTACAAGGCCTCGGTGCTGCTGACCAAGATTACAGTGACGTCACTCATAGCCGGCCGTTATCTCAAACTCAAAGTTCCAACGGCTTGTCCGCTAGTTCAAGTAAAGGCGTGCTCGCGAACAGTGTTAGATTAACGTAAATATTAGAATATAAGTGTATCTAAGTGTTTTAGTATAGTTGTACAATGTTCTTTGTCTTATACAATGTAAATACTTAGATATTTAACTAACACTATGGTGTTTAAATGCGGTGTCTCCAACTGCAGGGGAAATTATCCGAACACACCTAAAGTACAGCTATTTTCATTTCATAAAAATGTTGATCTTCGTGAAAAGTGGGTTTATGTTATCAGAAGAAAAGATTTCACTCCAACAGAATATACCAAGATATGAATTGATCAAGACTTCGTTGTTACTGACGTTAGTAAGCTACCATGAAACTAATATTTTGCGTTACTAATGTTTTATCCCAAAATGTTGGTTGATCGCTTACAGTTATTTTATGAGGCTAGAGAAATTCAGTTAGGATCTTGATTGTGTTGATGAACAAATTTAATTTATGTAGATTGTCATTTTCTGACTTATTCTCAGGAAATAGATATAGAACTAGATGTGTAGGCTAATATTAGTTAGGTGTGTTATTCTAATTGATGATTTGTCTTCTGATTAATTTTTTGTGTTTATAAAGTGCAATTTAAATATATTCGATGTAATTAACTTAAATAAAAATTAAGGTGCGCTCTTAGTACTAAACAACTAGATCAATACATTCTCAAACACATTATTATGATTGTTGGGTACTTATTTATACACAAATATAAAATTAAGTTTATAACAAGTTGTATTTATTCAATATAATGACCCGGTTTAATAGTGAATTAGCTTGCTTCTGATGGGGAGGTCAGGGTTCGATACCAGAGGAATAAATTGGAGATGGATTCATTTATTAATGAATTACCACTCTCTATTCAATAAAACGCCGGTGCATTTCCTTAAATCTCATCCTTTACATTATTTATGCTTGGATTTGTTAATTTGGCCAAGATTCACCGAACCTATAAAACCAAACGTGCAGCACTTTATAAAATAAAATTGCCATAGATCTTCCCTTCCAATCATATACAGCATAATTAGGTGGTAGAATAACGTAGCTGTGGCCAAGTGATCTAATTAAAACACTCGCATTGCGCCCACATGATGTGGACGGGGATGGCAGGGTTCAAATCTCATCTGAGATTACTGCTATGATTTTATTCTAAATTATTTTCTAGGCCCAAACTTATCCACATACAAGTGGTGATGCAGTTCCTCAAAGCATAACTTTATCATCCCTGTCTGGTTATATTAATCCGTTAATAGTTTCACTGTTGAATCAGCACTATTTGCTCCCGTATCAACTTAATAGTTAAATCTAACACAAACAATAGCGTGATTTAAAAAATTATAATAGCCATTCAATACATCAAAACTTTTTTTCCTTTATTCAATTTATTAGCCTGCTTGTGCCCTTTAAACTTTTGAACTAATTTAATAATTTCAAACAAATTGCTCCCACACTTAAAAACCTCGCACATAAATGAATTCATATTTCGCAATCAAAGAATGTACTGTAATTGTTTTAAAGCTAGGTGGAGCTAGATTATTATACACTTTTCTAATTTCCCATTTCACTAACACTTATTAATTTACCATAGCATAAAGGGGAATATATTGTTAAAAATCCACTTAACTTTTTTATTCAGGTTTAATTTAAAACAAAGGTAGTAAAATATTTTTTCCAAAGAGATCGGTTAGGATATGTGATAATTTAGGTTAAATTTGCCTCGAATACATTCGACTGAGCTCGAACCACAAACGCTACATCAACAGCATCCTAGTAAAATGTTAGTATAATATTTACAACCCTCGATCTCTGATGTGGAGGATAGTTTTTTTTTAATTCCCAAAACTTTTTCACAAGTATAACACCTCATATTCAACATATTCATTTTTAATTGTATGTGTGTGAGCTTCACTTTCAAAATAATGACATTCAGAGGGAAACGTTTAGTGATGTTTAGTGATGTTTAGTGATGTTTAGTGATGTTTAGTGATGTTTAGTGATGAAGACATATAAACAACCAACTATTGCAGTATGTAAATATTTTAAATGGTTAAATATCTCAGAAAAATTGTTAAAAAAATGTTGCAATTTATCTCTAAACTTTTTTTAATTTGAATGTAATTAAATTGCATGGATATTTTATTCATATTAAGATGTTCACCCATGTGCCCTTTAACAAGTTAGAGGGTTTCAAATTAGTATGTAATTTTTCTTTTGCCTTATGATAGTAATAATTGTTCTAAATGCACATGTCTGATAAATTGTAATAACCTGACCCAACCTAATGTAGCACCATATATTTTTAACACATGCATTTTTATAACACATTATTTTGGTTGTTGTTGACATTATTGACATCTACATTGAGGAAACATTAAAATGTATTTGAATTTTACAGGCATTTTGGCTCCAATTAAAAATGTTTTACTTTTAGTAATAATAGTACTGAAGTATTATTACCGTATTTGCTGTGTTCCCTGTAAATGCGGTATTTTAAATAAAAGGACATAATTGTGACTTTAAAATGCTCTTTATAGCACATGAAAGGTTTTAAGAAAATTTAAACTGTGTTAATTTGATGTGTTTAGAAATAAATTGTGGCAGATTGACAATAGAAACAGCTGTATTATTCGTATAAAGTTGATGCTTTATTTAAGATGTGATACGCTTTTTACTCTAGATTGTTAACCATTCAAATAGGTTTCTAGTTTAACTACATATTTAATTTATAAAGCGCTCAGAGAAAATTCAATGTTTATATGGAACATATGTAATATAACCTAGTTCCATATAAATACATAGGTGATAAAATAAATATTAAAATGATTGAAATTATTATTATTACTAGTTGATGAAAATGAAAATACCTAATGCTATTCTATAAATATGCTGCAAGTTCTCCCTACTAGCGTGTAGGGCCTACTGATGTCTGCTCAACTCTCTTGCCGGCTTAGAGTGACGTCACAACTCAGCGCCGAGGCCTTGTGTAGTCTAGGTGGTGTTGGGTAGACGCGGTGACAGATAGATTAATAATAGTGGCAATTTCATTATAGTTTAGAGCTAAAGTTCTAGTAACATTATCTTACTATAGTAATTTAGAGAATGACTTAAAATCTGTCCCACTCATTAGGAAATCTTAACCCTGACACGAAAATAGTGTTTAGCGCTCAACCAGCTTGATTTAGGTTGTTTGTTTCCCTACTGTTTGTTTTCTTATATTTCCTTGAGGCAAATTATTGTGATGGCTCTTAACATACACATTTATTATCCTGCTCTTCTAGGATATTAGCTAACGATGAAAATGGAGGCTTACGATTGAAAACACCAGAACATTACAAAGGGATTCATAATGCAAAACACTACCTTTGCTTTGTGGAGATATACATTTGTTTTAACAAACCTCATTTCCATCGTTCTTTTGAAGTGCCAACGCTTTCAAAGGATATTTGTAATCATTTCTTTTTTATTTTCCCCTCTAACTGAAACTATTCTTTTACACGCACAAATTGTCCATGTTCCAACTTCAAAAAGGTACTTCCCCAGAATATATTATGTCATTACCTGAGAATAATGAACTGAAGAATTAAGTAAAACCATGTGGGAGAAAGAGAGGGAAAAATCACAAAAGAAGAAGCAGAATTCATGAGAGGTTTGATGATTTGAGGAAAATATGTTGTTTTTTTTGCAGTATCGCTTCATTTCTGTTGTTCTTTCTAATATTGTAGCTCTTTTTAAGCTTTAAGCAGAACTAAAATTTAAACCTCACTAGCCGCGGAACCGACAGTTTTTTTTTTGCTTTATTTATCATTACTGTCCCTCAATATTGATTGATTCGACTTATGACTCTATACTAACAGGCTTTTAAACAATTTACACAAGTTTAACCTAGGAAATAGTTAATACACCAAATAACAACACGAGTATTTTGAAAATTTTAGAAACGAGATGAATCGAATTTAGTTTTGAAGTACGTTATGATCAGGTTCACCTAGTCCTGTGGTTAACCTCATTTGTCACTTTTTCATATAGATGGTATTTATAAATGATAAAAAAAAACAATTATTTTAACAAAGACAAAATAAATAATGAAGAAAATAACTTCAATGATGAGTATAGAAATGATATGGCTCCTGTACGCAATATATAACATACCTCCTATATATCATCATATGAGGCCAACGGGTGTATTTGAAACAGTCATACTGTGGTGTACAGTTCCTCGGCAATAAGTAGCCGCGTTTTATAAAGTGTTTGCTGAGCGAAGGGGCTGAGGAACATCTCAAAAAGGGGGGCGAAAGGGGGTAATTATGTTGAATACACAGCACACATCTATTCAAGTTTAGTTGTGGCTATAAGCTGTGTGTATACAGTCCAATTTTCTTATAAAGCTCGTTATTTGTTAATTGGAGACTTAAGTTTTCCCAATGGCGTAAATAAAACTATTACACTTGTATTCACATTCTTAGACCATTTGATTAATAGTGTAATGTAATTCGTACTACGACACGACTGCAGATTTGAATTCACACTGAAGATGACCCTTTTTGATAACTTCCTATAATGTTAAACAGCTCCACATTAGTGGAATACGAACCTGACTATAACTCGGTAACAAGGTCAAATGGGAACCATGCCTATATGAACACTTTTCATTATTTTTATCTCTACTGTCCACCACTAAAGTGGGTCCCACATGTTGTGGAACATTCTGTATACATATAAAGTATAGAATAATGTACCTGCCTACTTCTCTCCTTCAATTTGGCCCACCAAACACTTTCAATATCTCAACGTGGCCCTCTGCTCAATAAGTTTGAGGATTCCTATTCTAAGGCGTCACTCCCGTGTTAGACTGTCTCGCTGATGAGGGAGAGATTGGGATTTGAATCCTGGTTGGGTCTATTGAGGGTGGTTTTCCCTAAATGGTTTCCCACTTTCCCTCCGCGCAAATTCAGGTATATTACCTCTAAAATGGGCCCTTCCTCGTTCCTACTCCATTATAATGATGATAATAAATGCATATATTATGAACAGGTATTAAGACGTGTTGATAATTACAAGCTCTATTATTTATTTGAGTATCCTATATTATATAGATAGTAGGACAAGCAACAAACCCCTTGAATTTCTAGGAATAGATGAGTTCAATTGCTTACATTTAGAACAAGATTAATTAGATTTTTAAAATCTTACCCTAGACACCTAACAATCATAGCATACAATTCTATAATATTCATTTCAATCGTTATATAGCAAATTTATTATTTTGTTTATATGCTATATGAAGTATTTTTATAAAAAATCTTTCACTTATAATTTCACAATCGTTTTTTTTGCTCCTTGCTCCATTCGGGCTATTCGGATATTTATACTAATGGGCTAGCGGTGTGGAAAGTAATGTTGATACAATATACCCCTATATGAGTGATGAGAGGATTGGTAAAAAGGTTTTTCAAGTAGTTTATTTCAAACAATTTTAAGCCCATTTTACCGTCCCTGAAAAAACAAGATTAGACTGAAGTTTTGGCCCATGTACTCACTGGCGTGAGTATGAATTTGTTAAAACTGTTTGTGAAATTTAAACATGTGTAGATAAATAAACAATTTATCACGCAGTTAGAAACTTTTCTTTATAGAGTAGATAATTTAAAATTCATTTTTGGTTGTTTATCATATATTTTTGAGTCACTTCAATACTTTCTTTTTTTATTTATAGTAACCTAAAGCCGCTTCTGTTGCCGCATTGTTTAACGTGCCATTCTCGTGTTGGATTAGACTGCCGAAAACGGGGAGATCAGGGTTTAATCTCGGTTGGGTATAAATGGTTCACCACTCTCCCTCCACTTTAATTAGGGTGTATTTTCTCTAAATCTAGCCTTCCTAATCCCTAAACCATTAGTGTAGTTAGTACATTGGTGTATAACCCAAATGAGTAGTAAGACATGGTGCTAAAATATAGATATATATTATATATATTATATAGATACTATGTATATATAATAAAAATTATATCACATCATATTTATAATATATTATAATATAATATATATAACGTACTATATATATTATATAATAAATATATATATAATTTATATATTATATATACTGTAATATATATATTATATAATAAATATATATATAATTTATATATTATATATACTGTATATATAGGGGAATCCCGGGCAACGCGAATTTTGATAAGTGAAAAAAAAATTGCTAAAAATTATGTTTTCAGCTAATTACATTAATTAATTACTACGTCATATTTTTATAAATGTGTTTACTAACTTAAATAAAAGTTTGAGTTGACTTAGACTGATATATTTAATAAATTCCATTGATTACAAATTATTCGCTTTGCCTGTTTTCTCGGGTAAAGTAAATAATGGACCCGGGCAAAGTGAATTAGATGAGAATACAATCAATCTCAATAATATAAAACATTGTATTGGCCTTATATAAAATGTAAACTCAGTTTATTACTAAAAATACTTTTTCAAATATTATCCATCTGATATACCACAAATAACATGTATAATAAGCGTAAAAATCAACCAAAATTATCATACATCTTTATATAGGCCTACATAAGCAAATGAATGAGCTAATAGTGTAGTTAGTCATTCATAATTATTTAGAGACTACTATAAAATATGACTTTCAATTTAGTTTTGACACTCGTCACAGAAGTATGGCCTGAGCCCAGAGTAGGATGTGCAGTTTCCATGAGACCATTCCTTACACTGACTACACTGAATCTAGTCTTTTGAAGATGGCTCTAGAAATGTATCACTACCAATTAAACAGCCATATTTCACATTTTCTCTGTGCGCATCTTTTGGTTGTGTGAACGAAGTTTTTGCTGGTCATGATACGTTTTTCTTAACCTCTTTGGCCTCTTTTAACTTTAGTTTTTCTTGCTGCAGTTTCTTAACAGGAATAGACGTCAACACCTAAGCTCTTTGGCATTTTCATTTTCTAAATGCAATTTTTTTCGTTGTCAATTTTAAGAATAGGTCTTATGTTGAAAGGACCAAGAATCTTCTTTTGTTTTGTTTTCTGGTCTTAAGTGCAGATATTCTTAAGACTATTGCTATTGATGTAGACTTAACAGGTCTACTTGCTTGAAAGAGAAAGCACCCGACGTAGTGTGCATAGTTTTGTCCAAACTTAAACCACCAGTGTTTGGGTGGACCTATGAATAATTTGGGTGATCTGTTACGGTGGCTGGAGCAAAGCCTTCTTCAGTAAAAATATGTGGATTGTAAGTAAAAATGTCAGAGATTTTGAAGCCACTGACAATATTTTGAATTGAACTCATTTTAAATAAGTAGGCACAAATGTTTTGCATCATCTAAAAGTCTTTCTTGCATCCTTTTTCTAGCAAAAATAAAAAAGGGGGACCACAAACAGTCTTTTTTCCTCGAGTACTCAATTTATTTGGTGGGCTATTGGTGGTTGTTTGGAAACATGTTTCATCCATATTGTAAATATAACTAGGTTCGGGGTTGTTCTTTTCTACTTGTTCCCAATAAATTGAAAATAAACCCTCCATTTAAGTCCAACTAAACCCTCTTGCACGGGCAGTGAAAATAGGGTCCGGAGACCACAACACAACCTCAGGATGGCAATTCTTAAATCTTAAATTTTGACAATCAGTCCGATCCAGCCCTTACCTTTTTAAATGGGTGTTTATTTGTTTGCTTTTGCGTACTCAAAAACTAATTTAAAACAATCTTCTCTAGTTAATCCATAAAAAAATTGTGTCCATAAATTTAATATAATCTTTCAACTCATTATCCTGTTGAAGTGTGAGGACTGTTTGAAATCTACCTTCTTTTTTTTCCACTTGACCCCTTCTTAGAGTGGTGATATAAGGGTGAAAACGGAATTTCATTCTTTTTGCTACATATGATATTATTTGTGATTTTATGTCCTCTAACGCAATTCTCATTGACTCTTCGGACCAACTATCCTGTTATGTTTTTATTTTGTAGTTGTAAACCATCTAAAAAGTACATATAAAATAATATAAATAGTATATTAGTACACTATATATATAAATGTGAATAGTGGGGGCGTATTTAGTTTATTAATACATACATAATATACATATACATAATATATTTATAATATATGTTATACACATGTAATATATATTATATATGATACATACAATAGACATAATATATCATATATATTTAAAATATAATATATACTATATATAGTATATATTACATATGTTATATATATGTAAGTAGCCTGAAGGCATTTATAACGAAACAATGCAAAGCTCCAATAACATTTTTATACTAAACATCAAAGTACTCATTTTCACTGCAGGCAATATCAGGAAGTATATAGGTTAGCTGCTAAATAAACTATAAAATACGAGACCAACGTGTGTTCACATATATATGTACTCAAATAATTAATCTCCCTCATAAACAGAATCATTGATGTGAAAGAAACTTTATTTAACTTTATGGCCCATTTGTCCTTTTTTGCATTTTGTAATTGGGTACTAGTTGAAATGTAAGGTATGGAAACTAATAATGTGTCGTAGTGTTAGTTATTTATTGATACATTAGCAAAACATATAGCGTGTTTAGATGGTGTTCCTGTTGGTTTTAGTGACAGCTACTAGTAAAAGCTTTACCTCAGTTATATATTGGTATATTAAGCATATTAGTAAAATTATGACATGTATTTGTATGGTGGCTATAGGCAGAGAAAACCTGGAAAGGTCGGGGAATATTTTGTTGTAATGGAAAACAGGGAAATGTTAACTAATTGGTTAGTTAGATAAAGTTTAACGTACTAACTGTACAAAAAAAACACCTTATTATTGAGCACGCATACTAAACGTCAGTTTCGTCTATTCTGATTTGATGATTAAATAGATAGATGGGTTCAAGTCCGGTTTGGCATTAATGAGAGTTCAATTAATCGGGAATCCAGCCCGAGACTCAATTAACCAACAACTAGTGAAAAATTATCCTGGACACAAGATGCACCAAAATGGCTCAGGTGTAGATCACTGGCGTTCAAAGATAAATGTGATGGGTTCGACTCCCATGTCACATAATTAAATTTGATTTAGTTATCAGGACTGATTCCGTGGATCACGTATCAGTTTGTGATATTCATGAATTAATAGTAATGAGTGTTTCTTCCTAAATGGTTTCCCACTCTTATTCCGCTCAAATCGGGATTCATTTTCTTTTAATTCTCTAGTGCTTATCTCTGTCCTATTATTGTAATTAACGAAAATAAAACACCCTACCTTAATGTAAAATTAAAGCTTGGTATAGTCTGTTTGATTACTCTCGGAAACGAAAAAAAACTGAAAAGCAGGGAGTTGAAAGAAATAAGACTTGCGCGGTAATTATGAAGAAAGAAAGAAATGTTTCTGAATATCCGGTGATAGTTGGAATTTGAGTCACGATAAGGTTTAATGAGTTCACCCCCTCCACAAATTGTTTCACCCTATTATTTTTAAAAAAAATGCGAATACACTATGAGTTGTGCCTTCCTCATCCTTACCTTATTACAATGTAAATAATTATGTATACATCATATTATCGCCGAGTACATATATTTATTATATAATATATATTATATCAATTTATAATATGTATCTTATATTATTTTATACAGTTTTATGTTATTTATATATTTTTGGTATCATATACTTGCTGTATATTTATTTATCTTGTTTTAAATTAGTGATATATAAAACGGGCAAAGGCCGAATTCCAGGCAGGTCAGAATCTGCCCTGAAAAATCATGATCTGTCTACCAATGTCGAGCAAAGCCCAATGAAGGCCTATCTTGTTAACTCCCGATGTATCTTGTTATTTTGGGATGAACCTGGGCAAATCCATAGATGATCAATCGTCTTTGGGCAAATCATGATTCAACCAACAATATAAATAAGATTGCAAATAAAATAAATGGTACGGAACTCCAAATGGACCTTCTCACTCTATTGTTTAAAAATGGAGATATTTACTCAAAACTTGTAATATATGTGAAATGAAATAATATACACTATAGAACCAAGCATAAATTGCACTATACTTATGTAAAACCTTTTTATATTCCAAGTTTTAAATTGTATAATTTTGTTTTTAAAGAATTTATGTCCTCATTTGTATGTTTGGACTGATAAAAAGACCAATGTTGGGGCCATGAAGGTCAACACTTTTTATTAAAGTTTCAACTTCCAGGTTAAAATTGTTGACATTTTATTAAGTGTTGCAAATCTTCACGCCATCGCATTGATATTAAATTCCTCATTTATAAATTTTGACTAATAAAAAATTTAAATGTTACTATTGAGTCTAAAATGATGGAGATAGATCATTGTTGTACAAACATTTATCCTAAAAGGCTTAAAGAAAAATAACTCAAACCTTTTGAGAGACTTAGATCTAAATACTCTATGGCATTGGATAATTATTGCGTTAAAACTTATTAGTATCTCTTTACAACTAAAGCTAAAAAAATTGTATTAATATATTTGCCAATATGTCAGAAGCTGTTGGTTTTATAAAAATATATTTCATATAAAAGTTTTTTATTTTTAATAGTACTGCAATATTTGTATTATAAATAGATCTACATATTGAAATGATCAGTAATTTCATATCTTAAATAGTTTTGGAGATATGATAAATAAAAAAAGATAACTTACCCATCAGACCGGAGCCCTTAAAGTAATTTTGTAGAAATATTGAGGGTAGCCATTTTGTTTGTAATATCTATAAATGTTTAGAAATGAAATTTAATTAAAATCGTTAGAGCTGACTTCGAGAAAATAGACTTTTTCTCCTCTTGTTCTTCAGTAAACTATCCTTAATTTTAGGGTTAGATATTCAATTCCAAAAGCACCTCAGGGCAACCCTATTAAAACCCTAGATACCAAGTCTTGGCTCGATCGGTTAAACAGTTTAGGTTCTAATCGGAGGTACAAACTAGACAGGCAGATAGACGGAAATTCAAAAATAACTTTTTCGGATTTGGGGGGTCATGAAACGTCGAGAATTATCAAAATCTCAAGTTTGATTTTTTTTTATGATCCCAATACTTTCTCTACCTGTAAGATAGCGAGAAAGTAAAAAAGTTGATAAAACATTACAATTTAATTTAAGAACATAACAATTTAATTACATTTAATTTGAGAACATAAAAGAGTGTATTAAAAATTAAAAAAACACTGAATTAAATGTATCTTCTGTAATAAAGATGTCAACTTAGCAAATTAAAGTCATATAAAGTAAAATAATGATATCCATTTGGTTAAGCTAAACAAATTGTTTAGTGATAAACTTAAAAAATATTGACGGTATGAAAAAATATAAATTGACTCGTAGTTCGTTTATTAGTTCACTGAAGAGACTAATGTCACTTAGAATTGCATTTTATTCGGTTTGTGTTGTTGCAGATACACTTTTAATATAATATTACTACTGCAAGAACGGTGAAAGTACCCCTGCCCACCAATACGCAATTCTTTTCTGCTTGCTTCTCTGAGATTTATTACTTTATTTGGAATGTCCTCTGCTTTCCAAAACTAGTCTTTATAATCACTTATTTAATTTCTTGAAAAATTACAGTTGATTGTACCGTTTAAAGTACTTAGTTTATAATAACCATCATCAGTTACTTCTAAAACCAGCCCCATTATATTCTTTGCATTAATTATAAATTTACCTTATATTTACGCTAGGAATGAAATGTTCAGCGTTGTTTCAATAGTCAGATTTGGAAACGCCGTTTCCTTTGATATTAACATTTTCTTTTGCTGTTTCTCCAGACCATCAATAACTTTGGTCTTTGATTTTCCTTATAGGTTCTTTTCATTACATCTCATACAATACAATTTACTGTTTTCTCTTAGCGCACACGTATCAATAGCTGATTGGAAACATTTCTTACACTCATTACTATCTTCATGGTGTAGCTGACCGACACATTTTTTTTTTTTGATAATTTTGTACTGAAACTATATTTGTAGTAATAAATAACCTGACTTGAGTTTATCTCTTCGTTATTTTGTTCGGCTGAATCATCACTTCGGTTAATTTCTTCGTGAATTATGTTTATTGCATGTTGGGGGTCTTCTTTTAAAACTATTTAGAACATTATTTGGTAGAACAGATAACATAACGATATGTCCAAACATTGCTTAGAAAGTGTTTGCTGTATTTCATTGTGTAATGAACTATTCTTTCAAAATGGGAAAAATCTCAGTCGCTTACTCTACGTCTGTGAATTATTCTCTCCCATATAAGTAAATATAATATTTTATACAACTTGGTTCGCATGCTCAATTTTTCCTTAAATATGGGAATGACTAGATGTACCATGGGCGATCGTCACCGCTTCTCAAATATTTTTAAGTTCATTTATCACCCGATTTGGTGGCCGCATGGTCTAACGTGTTATTTTCGTGTTAGACTAGACTATTGAAGATGGGGAGATCAGGGCTCAATCCCTGTCGGGTGCACTGAGGGTGGGTTTCCACTCTTCCTCCAAGCAAATGTAGGATACATTTCCTCTAAATTAAGAATTCCTAATCTCTAGCCCATTAGTCTAATTAGTACATATGTGTACAAACTGAACAGGTAGTAAGACGTGGTGTTAAAAAAAAATCACATGATTTGAAAATTTGCGACCATTGTAAGTCTGCAGCACACTTGGATCATTGAAGAAACAAAATATATCAATTAAATTATAAGCAGCTTAATAGTTACTGTAAGGCGGGGAATTTGTGGAATGGAGAGAACACCAGTGCTCTTGCAGCTTTATAGCAAAATTTATTTTTGCCAAAATAAATAGAATATTGCTACACTAGAAACCAATACCGTAGTTAAATTGTCTCCACATGGGGAAATCATCAGTGGTTGATTATTTGTCATGAGTATAGAGGCGTTTGACGAGAAACTTTTTAAGTGGAGAGAAAAAGTTGCCATTAAATTCCATAATAACCTTGACAGATATTCAAGAATTGTTGGGGTCATCATGTAAAGAAAATTAAACTCTATGTTTGAACTGATGCACTATTTGATTTATTTCATCCAGAAAAATGTTGCTATAAAAGCTGCAAATATTATTATTATTATTATTATTATTATTATTATTATTAGCACCGCGTCTTACTACCCGTTCAGGTTATATGTACTTACGCTAATGTGTAATGGTAGGGTGATTGTGAGATGAAATGGAGGACCTACAGTTTAACGTGGGATCCGAACCACGGTGGAGGCCTGGCATTCCTCACATTCACAAAATGTCTTGTCAGAGGTGAAGGAAGGGTTTGGTAATCAGATAAATCTGTGCCGGGACAGAGGATTGAACCCCGGCCGCCAGCATAAAAGTCAGACACCTTACCCCTAGACCACCAGGTCACCATAAAACTGCAAGTACCGTGACCTTTTCTCGTGTCCCTTACATCTCCACCTTACTGTGTTTTTTATTTTATTTTATTTAGCACCCATTCGGGTTACACGCTTATTGCTAATTACTCTAATGGGTTAGGAATTGGGAAGGTTGAATTTAGAGGAAGTGAACCCATATTTGCTTGGAGAGGGAGTGGAAAACCATTTAGGAAAAACCACCTCAGTTCACCCGACCGAGATTAGAACCTCAATCACCCTACTTTTGATGGCGGACATTTTTAACAAGACAAAAACGTACGAAGTAAACTTTATAAACTTAGGGACACGAGCATTTCAAATAAATGACTAAATGTTCTAATCTTATGGATACCTTCAAGTCACTCTGAATATTTTAAAAATTGATTTGAGATTTTAATGGAATAATGAAAAAGCCATTCATAGGCCTATTTATCGACACGTAAACTAATGATTTTGAGTATTTTTTATTTTTTGTTCTTTACTGAAATGAGAATTCAACCAAAGTATTTTAACATATATGGGCTATAAGCTCGTTCCACTAACTTTCTTCCTCACTACCTGGATTTTGGATACGTGTTAGCATATCCTGTTATTTATACCAGATTGTCATGTTAAATCGATTTTCCATGAGGAAGCGCGTAAAACATTGTTAGGGTAAGTATGTGTGTGTGTGTGTGTCTGTGTGTGCACGTTTACTAGCTAGGGTGAACACAAGGGTGACGAAATGAGCTGATCCCGCTGAAATAACGTGATCAATGCCAACCTCTTGACTGGAAACCTTCCTTCACTAGCCTTTCACACAGCTCACACCCTCGCATCCTTTCTTACTTCCATCCTTCCAACATATTTTTTTACATCCTTCCCTTTTATTTTTAAGATGAAGGAAGCCTATTCATTGAGTGGAAGTGCTCTTGAATAAAAAATAAAAATTATAAAAAATATATATGGTTGTGAAATGAGATAAAATATTGGTTTTTATTGACATTTTTTTTATATTTTCAAGAAAAACAAATATTTAAAGAGTTTTTTCTAAAACCCTCAACGATGGGCACGTAGACAAAGTTATCAATATGGTCCAACTCGCTTTGGTAGCCGAATGATTCCAAGCACCGCCACTCTTTTAATAGACTATACTGCCGATGACAGGGATATAAGGGCTCGACTCCCTGTCAGGTGTACTGAGGGTGGTTTTTTCTAATTAACGTTTTTCTACACTCCCACCACCTAAACGCTGGTACACTTACTCTAAATTCAACTCTCAACATATGGGTGACCTGGCGGTCTAGGGGTAAGGTGTCAGACTTCTGTGCTGGCGGCCGGGGTTCAATCCTCGGTCCCGGCAAAGATTTATCTGATTACCAAACCCTTCCTTCATCTCTGACAAGACATCTTGTGAATGTGGGGAATGCCAGGCCTCCACCGTGGTTCGGATTCCACGTTAAACTGTAGGTCTTCCATTTCATCTCACAATCACACTACTATTACACATTAGCGTAAGTGCGTATAACCCGAACGGGTAGTAAAACTCGGTGCTAATAATAATAATAATAATAATAATAATAAACTCTCAACATCTCTAACACTTTAACCTAATTAATTAATATGCTTTTAGCCTAAACGGGTAGTAAGATTTAGGGTTAAAAAAGTTATAGTTTGAGCTGTTGTTGATGGTAAAGTAAAGGTTCGAATCAAGGTCGGGTGTTTTAAATTTAGTGTAGATATATGAATAGCTGGGCGCATTACAATTGGGCCACGTGAACAAGTTATGTTCTCCGTTTGAAAAGGGAGGCGTTAATCCTACATTACAACTGGGCTACATCAACAATACTACTGGGTCACGTCTACATGTCAACTTAATTGATTAGGTGCATTCCAATGTGGCTACGTACACCTGTTGAGACAAGGTTGTGCATAGACATATAAACAAACTATAGACAACCCCTTTCGATTTCTGGAGCTCTCGCCAGAACACAACACCAAAAATTTCAATAAGGCTGTAAACGTATCAAATCAAGGAGGGTGTCCGATAAATATCTATTTATTGTTGTTTTTTCATTCAGTAAACTACCCTTCAATTTTAGGGGTAGAGGGATGGTTCCAAAAATCTTTCTCTAGAACCCTATGAAAACCCTATATATGAAGTTTCAGTCCGATCGGTAAAATAGTTTAGGCTCTAGTATGGTTCGGGATTAACCTCTCCTCAGTTGTCGTTTAACTAACTCGTCTCTCACAGTACAGTTCGCAGAAGTGTTAGGCGGGTGACGTCATTCCGTCCGGCCGTGCTGCGAGCGAGTGGTCTGTGAACTAGGACCGTCAAATGGTCTAATATAAAGGTAGACACAAGTTTTCGGTCACGGCACAAGTGGTATACTTACATAACTTAATTGAAAAATGGAAGGTACGTTTATGTGAAGTGAAAGGGGGGGAAAAAAAATTGCTTGTTCTCGAAAGCAACAAATTTTCAATGACTCATGCTGCTGCCGATGGTAAAGTTCGCTGGAGAGGTGCTAACAAAAAGTGTTCAGCAAAAGTGTACACGGACCACGTAGACAGTAACCTTACAATCTATGGTGATACAAATCATAATCATGAAGTGGTGAAAATTATAAATCGGCAAGTTATAAGCAATGTTTCAAAGCGAAGAGCTAAGGAAAATTTGTGTGAGAGACAATCGAAACTCATACGTTCCGAGTTGGGAAAACATGATATTGCCTTGGTAGGAAAAACCATCTACATTGCCAGGCGCGGTGCTGTTCCGAAACTTCCAACGAATCAAAAAGAAGTCTTAAAAGTGGTTGAAGGTAAATTACTTTTTTTAAAGAATTAAATCAAAAGGCCTATAGATATCATCTGTGAATTATTTTTCTTTATATATGTTTTATGTAACCAAGAAACCAAAAAAGTGTTTTTTTAAATTCTGTCTGTGTGTGTGTTTGTGTGTATGTCTATCTGTCCGGTTTCAAAACTCAGAAACGGCTTGATGAATTTTGTTCTAAATGGATATCTTGGCTTAATATCTTTAAACCCTCTGACATATTTTTTTAAAATTTACCCCTAGCCCTCAAATAAAACTAAATTATATTTTTTCTGGGAAGATTTCATTTAAGAGTATTTACTGATGAGTGATTTTTGGAAAATACGTAATATTTTCAAGCTGGCACGAGAGATTTGGTTCAAAATGGGTGTCTGGACATGATAAATAAAATAAAATAATATGTTTTCTAGTAAGAATTTGTTTAAGGGTACTTCATTGAAAAGTAATTTTTGAAAAATTGTTAATTTTTTAAAAATGGTTTAAGCAATTGGGTTCAAAATGGGTAAGTTATCTGAGGGGAGTTTGACAAGATAGATAGAACTTCATTATATTTTTTCGGGAAAAATTTCTTTTAAGCTTAGTTTACTAACGAGATTTTTTTTAAATTATTGAAATAGTATTTTTTTAAATATTTAAATATTTTGTTCGAAGCTAAATATAATCGATGAGAAACTTAGTATAGCATCGTCGTTCCATTTATTTTTATTGTATTTAAAATCACAATAAAAACTTTAGTTAATTTCATACTAGGCCTACTATGGAAAAACATGTTTTTTGTTTCCAACATAAGTAATATTGAAAAGTATTCAATTCAAAATTTAATAATTGGTTTAGTTCCTGTTTCTCAGATTTTAACACAAGAACGAATAAAATGGAAGATTTTGCTCTCATTGTCGATAAGGTTCTCAATACCATAGTGTTCTCCTGCTTTACGAATTTGAACTTTCTGTGTTCCGTGGATACCATTTTTGTAGATGGAACTTTTCAGTTCTGTACTAAATTTTTTACGCAAATGTTTACGATCCATGGTTTAAAGAATGGGCACTATGTACCATTAGTATTTTGTGTATTGTCTTCAAAAAGTATGTCAACGTACAATTTTTTTTTTTTTTTAATTGTTAGTAGAAAAATGTACTCAATTTAATCTTATTTTAAATCCTGGAAATATTGTAATTGATTTTGAGCATGCAATACACGAAGCTGTTATCATGAAATGGCCGCAGACAAACATTATAAGTTGCCGGTTTCATCTTAGCCAAGCATGGTACCGAAACATTCAGTCCCTTGGTTTATCTAAAATATACAACAGTAATTCACCTTAAGGACAGTATCTAAAACAATTTTTCGGGATGCAATTTTTAGAGCTAGAAGACATGGGCGACTTTTTTGTATCAGAAATTATGGAGAATATGCCCGAAAACTAAGAAATCCGTAAATTCTGCGACTACTTTGTAGATACATATATTAATGAAGAGTCACAATTTCCACCAAAGATTTGGGCCGCCGCATCCGAAGCTATATCCAGGACAACAAACGCGTGCGAATCCTTTCACTCCCAGTTCAATTCTCATTTTTATTTCTCTCACCCGTCTTTATATATATTTATGAATACACTCTTAGAATTCCAGACAGAAATTTTTATTAAAATTCAGTCAGCCAACAGGAATGTAACTAAAAAAGTGAAGAAAGATTTTATAAGATCGCACATTTTACTTTTGAAAAATGATTTAATAACAGAGTGTCAGTTTGTAAAAGCAGTTTCCTACAAATGTTTACCGACAACAAATCTGTAAAATACTTAACATGGTTTATCATTCCTACAAATGTTTGTCAAAAACGACGAACTTGAATAAAGCAAGTAAAATTTCTATATAAAATTATGTCTTGTATTACTTGTAAGCAGAGTGAGGTGGAGTAGATAATAATTATATATGTCTATGTTTTGGAAAGTGAACGTGACGCAATTCACCTATGGGCGTGATCCAAATAAGCTATTAAGCTTTTAAGAGATCTATATCTTTTATAATCCTCCTAGTCAGTGAACGTGACCCAATTCAACTGTGTGATTAAGATCTAATCGGCCTTGTGGCCCAGTTGTAATGCTCCGGAACAGCCCATACTGGTAGTAAATAAACAGAACACAGAAATTATTTATAAAGGGGATATTATATAATCAAGATCACATTGTAACACAACATATCGTCTCGGTGATTGGTGTGGTCGACAAGTGTGTAAGGGACATTGGGTTGAACTCCGTCGATAATAATGAATATATTAAATAGTTACATACAACATCAAATTAATAATAATATTGAAACTATATCTAGTTGAATATTAGGAGTATTGTCCTTAATTAGTTTGTTACCACATTCAAAATAATAATAATAAGGCTTTCCAAATTTAATTTAACTAATTATCAACGCATTTAGTTATTTAATAATTCCTTTAAATATGGCCAACTTTTTTTAGCATAATATTGACTGCCACCTTAGGTTAAAGATGTGAGACTGAACATTTTCCGTTTTGGAAAATTTTCACTATAGTTTTTCCGGAAAAATTTCCAAACATCATGCTGCAACACGCTACTTTTGCAATAGACCAGACTGCCGATGAGAGGAAAATTGGGGTTCGATCCCGGTCGGGTGCACTCAGGATGGGTTTTTTTTCTAAATGGTTTCCCATTCACACTTAACGTCAATTTGAGTGCAAGTCCCCTAAATTCAACCTTCCTCATACCTAGCACATTATTGTAATTATTACATAGGCGTATTACCCGAATACGTGGTGATAAAAAAAGTAGTAAAGAAACGAATGCAAGCCTTTGTAAGCCCGTTAAGTTCATAAACCATAATTCAATTTTGTATCATCAATAAATCAACTAAAGTAATTTTTAATTTGGCCCAACATTTGTCCACCCCCTCCAACCCCCAACCACCATGCCTCCTATCTACCCATCCCCCATCTTCGTGCTCTCTACCCCTTCTCATAACACAATAATCTCTTAACACACTCTATCTTGGAGTATTATAGGCTCTAAGTGCCACCTCTACAATTTAACCCCTCCACTGCATGACATTTTCTGGAAAATTTTCTGAGTGAAAATTTCTCGGAAAATTTTCATCTCTACCTCAGGTTCATAACTACTTTGCTGGAATCTTTTCTTTCTCGCGAAAGTATTCTTTATTAGTTTGTTTATTCTCTGACATCGTGTAGCATTTCCATGATTTCTAAGTTAGCTTGACAGTTTGTTTGCCTAATCACACTGCCACGTGCTATTTCCATTATTTCCTTGTAGTAAACCGAGCTAAGGGAATTATTGATGTAGTTTTTGTAACAAAACATTTTTTTTTTTTTTCAAAATAGATAAAATATTGCTTTAGTACAAACATAGAGTTTAGTCTGCTTCACATGGTAATATCAAAATTTCCTGCATATTGGTCAAGGGTGTCCTGGAATTTGATAACAAACTTTTTCTCTTCATTTAAAAAGTTTATCATTAAATACTGCTATGTTCATGACATATATCCAACAACTGTTGATTTAACCATGTGAATAAAATTAAACTCTTATTTCTCTTCTGGAGAAATCTTTTATTTATTTGGTTCCAAAAAAAGTTTTTTTTTTGTAAAAAGCTGCAAAAACACTGTCCTTAACTCGCGTTTCCTACATCCACACCTTAAGAGTGTGAAGCACAGTTTTTGACAGAGCGTAGTTATGTCTTGTTTTTACTTGACCATTTGGAATTTATTATGTGTATATATCTCTGTCAGGACTCTAATACCCGACGTATGTACTGATAGTGTTATTTTCCTAGATGGTTTTCATAATTTACCCCACAAAAATGCAGACACATTGACTATACATTTTGATCTATAATATCACTACCCATTTAGTGTTAATATGTAAAATCCCGGATGGATAGTCAGACGCTGTTAATTCCCTTTCTATCACCTCTTTCCTCATACACGCACATATATACATACATACACACACGTTGTGTTAAAACTGATTAAATCAATACAATCTCAACTTTAAAATACATATTAAAGCCTTTTTTAAGGTATGTTTTTATTTCCAAATGGAAAATTATGGGTTACAATAGAATTTTTTTTTTCTGACCTTACAAATGTGTTGTAAAACCATTTTGTTTTTGTTAGACACACAAAAGGAAATTTTTTTACACACAAAATAAAATTTATGGTACGGTATTTATTGTTTTTAAATTAGATGGAGATACTTTACAAATACATACACTATTTAATGATACTGTTTTCGATGAAAACTCAAAATACGGCTACTTTATCATGCACAGTGGTGTAACTAACATTAAGAAGTAGTGGAGACTGAATTGTTAGTTACAATCGTCCTACCTATTGTATCTTAAACTACCGTATCTCTAGTTGACTGCATAGTAATATTAATGTGAATCATTGATTTTTGTTCAAATGGCACGTCAGATTTATACTGACACACTAAACAACATATTTTTTATCAGCTATTATTTATCCATTTTTAAATTTGTTTGAAATTAATATCTTTTAAATAATTTAAGCGCACAAGTTATAGAAAAAATTGTCTTCTGAGTCAAAGTTAGAAATATATTACAAATTTTTTCTAGAAAGGTCCCGAGTGTCCATACGGAAAAGCCACGAGCTTTCTCATAAAAAATACTGCTATTAATTATAAATTATCTCTATTGTTTAACTAATTATTTAATTTTATTAACATCACGTCTTAATACCTGTTCAAGTTAAACGCATCTCTACTAATTACACTAATGGGTTAGAAATGAGAAAGTTTCAAATTTCAAGTAAGTGTATCCGTATTTACAAGGTGGAAAAGTTGAAAAACATTTTATAAAAAAGCAGCCGCATTTCACTCAACCAGAATTCAAGCCATGTCCCTCCCATTGGCAGTCTAGTCTAACACGGAGTTTTACCCTTAAAACAAGGATGTTCAATTAGTTATCCACGCGGGCCACTCAAAAAATCATAATATTTGGCGGGCCAGACATTTAATTCAATCTGGCCATAATTTGGAACGTTATTAGATTACACACGTGTAGTTAAAACAAAGGTGTAGGGGAGTGGAGTGAAACGTAATTTGATATTTTATATAAGTTGTGTGTAGACGCTATGAGAACCCCACTTCCTATGACGAGTCTAAACACTCACATCCTGTTTGAGTACCTTTATAATTGACCTACATCGCTCATGACAGAGCTGTGATTTCCCCCTCCAATTTTGACCTACTTTCCACATCCGGTTAATTTACCGTTATTCCTCCACCCACATCCGACAAATACCAATCCTAGCACATGCCAATTTTTGCATATGTCAACTTTGGATTAGGTCAATGCTGGCTTAGAATCTGTCTTATTCCAATCCTCACTTATATGAATTATAGCTTATGTCAATTCTGAAGTGTGCTAAATCTAGTGTATGCAGGCATGCAAGTGACTCACTTTTCTCACTTTTAGTCACTTTTTTCTGCTAGTCATTTTTAGTCACTGTTTTCAAGAAAACTTACTTTTATTCACTTTTAACAACACTGAAAAAATTATAAACCTTGCAGTTTCTTTTCTAAGAAATAATTTATCCTAATTTATTAGCTTAAAACTATAAATTAATTGAACCTAAGTATAAAATATAAATACTAAATACAAAGTGCACACCAAAGCCATAAAATTATAAAATGATGAAATAAAATGTACATATTAAAACCAAATGAAAATATTTAAAATAATTATATAAGTAAGCAAATAAATTTGGACACAAGATTAGCTAAATACAAAGTGAACATTTTAAGAAGCAGAAAGATTTAAAATTCTAAATAAATATACTACAAAAGAAAATTAAAGCTTAAGGTTTTGTAAAAGAATAATTTGCAAGTAGAATAACATATAAAAAGAGGAAATAATTAATAGACTAAGCACACAACCTTTTATAGAAAATTTTAAAATGCAAAATATATTTAATGATATCGTTCTTTGATTTATAAGACTCTAAAATATATTTTTATTTTGTAATTTTGTTTCAAATAACTGCACATATTCTTGTCAATTTTAGTCACCTTATTGTCATTTTTATATATTATAGTCATCTTTGGTCACTTATTTACTTTTAATTGTTACTTTTATTATTTATTTGATGATGCCTTATGTTAATTTTGATGTATGTAAATTCTGGCGTAGGACATTCCCTAGGGCAGCGTTTCTCAATCTCCTTTTAGACTATACCCCTTGGTCATGGATAAAAATCTATTGTACCCACAAGATAAAACATTTACAAATGACAGGTTTAAAAAAATATGACCACTTGTTAAATTAATAATCTATTTAATTTTTTGGGAAAAAATATCTGTAATCAAAATATTTCAAATGTGGCAAAACTAGTTAGATAGAATCATACTTTTATAGTCTTAACATGTTCTCTTATTGAGAATCGTTATGAACAGTTAAAAATACATTCATTTTTTCTGTTAAAGGACCGTAGAAAAGTTTTATACATTTTCTTCACAAATACGTTCAAAAATATAGAAAAAAACCCCAACCTAACACAATATTTTCAAATCAAAATTTGTAATTGTAGCTGTGGAGCTGATATAAGTATTATGTATCCCAAAGTTTTTCAGTTAGAGGGGTGTGGCTGAATGGCTTGGCCCAACTTTTCGTTTGTCCAGTTGAAACTTTCAAGTGGAGGTCCAGCGTCAAATTTATCCTATTGTGGTATTTATTTACTCTCAAGACGATATGTTGTTGAGATAGGCATCATAAACTTGATGGCAAGGTCAGCGGTATGATGAAACTCGTTCAAACCCTGCAACAAAAAGTGTGAAAAAGATGTTTTCTTGAGACTATATTTGAGGGTTTCATCACAGGATTGTTAAATAATGTCTGCCTTTTCTTTCGGTGAAAATAAGTCTTGAAGACTGGAGTATTACACTGCAGAAAAAAGGTCTCACCTCCAGAAGTAGAGGATTGAACATTCTCAGAAATCGGTCTCCAGCCGAGAGAAAATAGGGGGAAAAGAGGGGTGGAAACAACCAGATAACGGTAACTGACAACAATAAGGGCTTTTCACAAGTTCCCCCGAGAGCTGCTCGAGTACCCCCTGCAAAGTGCTCTCGTACCACAGTTTGAGAACCGCTGTCCTAGGGCATGCAGTATAGGTATCAATAATTGAGTACGGGTCAGAATAACGGGAAATGAGTAGAGCACACGAAGGAGCGATTTAATCACCAAGAATAATAATCGTGGTTCAGTATGTGTCATATTCAATTCATTGGTTTTTTCTCGGGAAATATTGATCATGAACAATACATGTATTCACAACCAGCAGCATTAATTACACTTATTGACATGTCCATAATAAATGGGCTGAACTACAGTTTCCCCTAAGATTACCATTTCACAAAACATTATTATAGTTCATAGAACAATTTATTTACATACGGCCATGATGCTCACAGTTGCCGACCGTTACATAAAACGTAGTAAGCAGGGATTAGATAAAAAAAAATCGGGAATTCCCAAAGCCCTACGGCTAAATTCCAAACTCAGGGCTGTCCATTTAAAATTATAACCAGAAATATTGTTTCATTGTTATGTTTTAATAAACTCAGAAAGAGAAATATTGTAAAATACCGATGTTTCAATGATTCACACCACGTAATTTCTAAAATAGGGGCCATTTATGGAACGCATAGTAAAAAACGGAACACATACGCGTTTTTTCAGATCTGTATAGAAAATAGGATGATACTCTCAAATACGGAACTGTACCGTAAAATACGGGATGGATGGTCACTTTATATAATATTCTACTCTGTAACTTTTTCTAACTGAAATCTTTTCCAGTTTTTATGTGAAAGCCTTAGTTAATGAAGAACAGAACCAACACATTTATATTAAGAACAAAATTCTCAGAAATTCTCAAATATGTTTTTAAATGTAATTTTTTCACAACGATAAAAGTGTTAGTTTCAAGCCTGGGGGTCACGGTATTTTTTTGGTTGGGTTGCAATGCTCGTCTCTAAGATAGGGCTATATGTATACTTTTTAAAGTTATATTTAGGATTACAGTAAGTTGAAAAATTCAAATAGAAATGTATGTTAGCGGTTAAAATGATAGCAACTGCCAAGCTACTGTTTTGGTTACTCAACTCTTGACAGTTATCTGTTGACTTTGTTCTCATCAGTCCCGTGTTTAGTTAGGTGAGTGGTGCTGTCAGCATAACTTACAAAATACCCAATGGGATATTTTACTCGGGACAGCTTTGTCGCATTCGTAATCTCTACAAACAATTTATAACAGTTAAATAAAGAACGTGGGCTTAACTGAAAGTTCATTTTGTTTGTCAATAATGTCTGGATTAAAACTCCAATTGGGAGGAAAGGGGAGGGGAGATTTTTCTTAAATGGATTTAATTTTCTCCGTTCACATAAAAAAATGTCAATTTTCTATAAACTCTACATAACCCACCAATTATTGTAATCAAATGCTGATATTTCAGGCGGGTAGAAAGATTAAGTGAAAATAATAATTTAAGCGCTAGGATATGAACGGTTGTCAGTTATAAAGGACCACGGTGGTCTCAGATAAACATTAAAAATAAGCCCTGCCCACTGGTTTAGAGTCTGGATAATTTTGAGAAATCTAAGACTTCATGGATTTTTCTAGGTCAGTGAATAAAATATGGACACACTAGGAAAATTCATTGAATGCTCAGGATTTCTTTAGATTTAATAAAAATGTTTTATACATTTGATAATATTATGTTATTAAAATGCTCGAAGTTTGATTGCTTGACAAATATAATATTTATGTTAGTTTATTTTGATGTCCTTACTTTCGAAATAATCATATTTTATTTAGAAACCAGCGATTTTATATTTATTACAAAAACAAAAATACTTGTTTTCAAACAATCCTCACTTGTTTATGCTCAAATAACGTCCAGAAGAAATATAATTGGTATGGAAAATTTTAAATATCAAATAGTCTCGTAAAGCACGTTAGACATGGATACAACGCTTACCCGGAATTAATCGAATAAACAACATGTAAAAAAGTATATTTTTAAAATAATTTTTTAACTTCTACACATTAATACTTGCAACTATTTAGAAAGAAAAATTATGCCCTAAGAATGGGAAAATTTCATGAAAGCCCCATAACAGTCTGTTCTGCTTAACTAGACTTATTTAAGTGCTGTTTGTAGCCTAGACCAGCGGTTCTTAAATATGTTTACTTTCTCGCTTTCTTACAGGTAGAGAAAGTATTGTGATCGTAGAAAAAATTAACTAGAAGTTTTGACGAGTATCGATGTTTCATGACCCCCCGAATCCGAAAAAGTAGTTTTTTGAATTTCCGTCTGTCTGTCTGTACATCCAACTAGAGCCTAAACAATTTTACCAATCAGGCTAAACTTGGTATCTAGGGTTTTCATATGGTTGCCCCTATTTTTTTTTTTGAATTGGACATCCAGCCCTACAATTAAGGGTAATTTAATAAAGGGCAAAAAGAGAAGAATTCGATATTCTCAAGATTGGCTCAAACTATTTGGATTTCATTTCATTTCTAAACATTTCTAAATATTATAAACAAAATGGCTACTCTCAATTTTTCGACAAAATGACTTTAAGGGCTCCGGTCTTATGCGTAAATTAATTTTTTTTATAATATCTCCTAAACTATTTGAGATATGAAATTACTTATCATTACAAATATGTATGTCTATTTATAATGAAAATATTTTATTAGAAGCATATTTTTATAAAACAAATAATTTTTAAGCCATACGCAGATATATATACATATTAACTTTTTCAACAAAAAAGGCTAAGTATTGCGACCGTAAAAAATAAATGGTACAAAAATCCGCACGGGTTTTCTCACTCTATTGTTTGAAAATTGAGATATTTACTCAAAACTCGTAATAAATGTGAAAAGAAATAATATACAATAGCAAACCCAAGCATAAATTGCACTATACTTATGTAAAACCTTTTTTTAGACCCGGTTTTAAATTTTATAATTTTGTTTATAAAGAATCTATGTCCTCATTTGTATGTTTAGACCAATAAAAAAGATCAATGTTGACTCCACAAGGGTCAACGCTTCGTATTAAAATTTCAACTTCTGGTTAAAATTTTCAAAATTTTATCAGGTGTTGCAAATCTTCATGCCATTACATTGCTATTAAATTCTTCAATTATAAACATTGACCAATATAAAATGTAAATATTGACTATTGAGTCTAAAATGGATATAGATCATTGTTGTACAAACATTTCTCCTAAGGGGTTTAAGGGAAAACAACATAAACGTTTAGAGACTTACTTATATTTAATTACTCTATGGCATTGGAGAATTATTGCGATAAAACTTAGGTATCTCTTACCAACTAAGTTCACAAAATGGTATTAATATATTTTCCAATATTTAAGAAGCTATTGGATTTACAAAAATATATTTCATCTAAAAGTTTTTTTATTTCTAATAGTACTACAATTTTACAGTGATAAATTATTTAGTATCTCAAATATTTGCGGAGATACGGAAGTTTCAGCTTCTGTAAAGTACCCGAAAATTAATTTTCATGGTAGAATGAAAATATCCAGTTTATTTAAAATCTTAATCAACACCTGAATTTTAATCAAAATGCTCCTGGATCCTGGATAGCTCAGTGGGCATTGGCATACTAAGCCAAAGGTCCCGGGTTCGATTCCTGTGTCCAGGTAACATTCTTCAATTTTCAGAATATTATATCTAGATAGAGTAATCCTCACTAAAATGCATAAATAATAGCTTTGGCTAATTGATTCATTAATATGCAATCCCGTACAGTTATAATCATTGTACAAATGGCTGCAATAAGCCAATTATCGAGTCAAAGGTGGCTGCGTTATCTGATAGCTCGTGATCTTAATAAATCACGTATTTGTAGCCGACGATTTCCGCATGTTCATCATTATGAGTGAAGAGTGAAGAATGAACATGAGCACGGAACGGATCCTGGATAGCTCAGTGGTAAGAGCATTGACATATTAAGACAAAAGTCCCGGGTTTGATTCCCGTATCCAGGTGTCATTTTTCAATTTTCAGAATATGATATCTATATGAAGTAATCCTCACTAAAATGCATGAATAATATATTTGGCTATTTGATTCAACATCTTTAGAGCAAATTTTGAGAAAATTGATTCTTCTCTTTTGGCCCTTTCTTAAACTACTCTTAATATTAAGTTTAAGCAGACACATAGACAGACGTCATTGCAAAGATCACTTTTTAGGGCTTGAGACGTCGACATCCAACAACATTTCAGGTTATATTTTTACTTTCTTGCTATTTAACAGGTAGAGAGATTATTGTGATCGCCAAAAATATCGAACTCAAGATTTTGATGAAGCTTGACGTTTCATGACCCTCCGAATCAAAAAAAGTTTTTTTTTACTTTCCGTATTTTTTTCTGTCTATCTGTACCTCTAATTAGAGCCTAGACTATTTTACCGATCGGACTAGAACTTGGTTTCTAGGGTTTTCAAAGGGTTGTCCCGAGGGATTTTTGGAATTGGATATCCAACCCTAAAGTTAAGATTAGTTTACTGAAGAGAGAAAAAAACCCATCGATTTTATCAAAATTGGCTAAAACGATTTTGATTTAATTTCATTTCTATACATTTATAAATATTACAAACAATGTGGCTTTCCTCAATATTTCGGCAAAATGACTAAGGGCTCCAGTCTGATGCGTAAATTATATTTTTTATAATATTTCCCAAACTATTTGAGAAATGAAATTACTTATCGTTACAAATATGTAGTTCTCTTTATAATAGGGTCTACAAATATATTATAAAAAGCATATTTTTATAAAACCAATAACCTTCAAGCTATATATATATATATGTGTGAGTGTTTTTAACTTTACGAACACAAAAGGTAAAAGTATTGCGACCGCAAAAGAAAATCTAACCTTAAATGTTGATGGATGTCGACGTCTCATACCCTAAAAAGTAGTCTTTGCAATGCGGTCTGTCTGTGTGTCTGATTAAATTTAGAATTAAGAGTAGTTTAGTAAAGTTTGAAAAGAGAAAAAAATCTATTTTATCAAAATCGACTCTAGCAATTTTGATTAAAATTCGTATTTATGCGTTGATTAAGATTATAAATAAACTGGATACTTTAATTTTACCATGAAAATGACTTTTAGGGTACTTTACAGAAGCATAAACTTCCGTATCGCCGAATTAATTTAGATACTAAATAGCTTTTCATTGTAAAATTATAGTGTTATTAAAAATTTAAAAACTTTCAAATGAAATATATTTTTATAAAACCAACAGTTTCTGAGATATTGGCAAATATATTAATACCATTTTGTGAGCTTTAGTTGTAATGAGATATTACTTAAGTTTTTACGCAATAATTCTCCAATGCCATAGAGTAATTAAATCTAAATCTCTTAAAAGTTTGTTAATTTTCCTTAAACCCATCAGGAGAAATGTTTTTACAACAATGATATATCTCCATTTTAGACTCAATAGTCCATATTTATATTTTTTATTTGTCTAAGTTTATACATGAGGAATTTAATAGCAATGCGATTGCATGAAGATTTGTAACATCTATTAAAATGTCAAAAATTTTAAACGGAAGTTGAAATTTTAATACGAAGTGTTGAACCTTGTGAACCCAACATTGATATTTTTTTTATAGGTACAAACATACAAATGATGACATTAAATCTTTAAAAATAAAATTATAAAATTTAAAACTGGGACTAAAAAAAAGTTTTACATAGGTATAGGGCAATTTATGCTTGGGTTTGCTAGTGTATATTATTTCGTTTCACATATATTACGAGCTTTGGGTAAAAATATTCTCAATTTTTAAACAATATATTGAGAAAGTCCGTGTGGAGTTCCGTATCATTCATTTAGATGTACCCCTCGGCCATGAAAAAAAGTTTTACATAGGTATAGGGCAATCTATGCTTGGGTTTGCTAGTGTATATTATTTCGTTTCACATATATTACGAGCTTTGGGTAAAAATTTCTCCATTTTTAAACAATATAGCGAGAAAGTCCGTGTGGAGTTCCGTATCATTCTTTTAGATGTACCCCTCGGCCATGAATAAAAGTTTAATGCACCCCCAAGGGAAGAAAAATCCAAATGACAGGCCTTAAAAAAATATATGATCACATAGTAAATCATCTATATATCTAGTTTATTGGGAAAATATATCTCCATTCAAACTATTTCATATGTTACAGAAATATTTAGAGAAAATCCTACTGTTATAGCCTTAAAATTATCTCTTATTAAGAATCGTTATGATCATCTTAAAACAAAAATTACTGTAAAAAGTCCGTAGAAAAGTTTTAAGTTATCTTCACAAATTCGTTCAGAAATAAAAAGAAAAAGTAAACCTAAACAAAATATTTTCAAATAAATTTTTTAATTATAATTATGGAGCTGATATATAATTAATCCCAACGTTTTTCAATTAGTGTGGTGTGGCTGAGTATCTTGGCACTACTTTTTGATGTCTGGTTGAGGTCCATTAACTTGGAGTACCACTTTCGAAAATCGAATTTTTTTTCGATGCCAAAGTTTTGTACTAGTTTTGTACAGTTTTGTATCGCCAACAAAAAGTTTTATACCCCCACCCATTATGAGTAATTAGCAAATTAAAGTGGTCACTCCAATAATTCTAGAGTACCACTTTAAATTTTTAAATTTGTTCGATTTCAAAGTCTTGTATTAGTTTTGTGCCGTTTTGTACCACCAGGTCCAAATATAGTGTTATGCGGTACTTATTTTTAAGGTACATTATTGATGAAATACCACTCTCACAGATAAATGTTGTCGAGAAAGGCATAATAAATAATGTAGAAGATGTCAAGTAGCGGCTTGAAAATTATCAGAAATCAGTATCCAGCCGAGACCAAATAGGGAATATAGGGGGTGGAAATAACCAGATAACGGTAACTGCCAACAATTAGGGTTTTCCTTAAGTCCCTTGTTATTTTGCCAATTTCCCTATGGTTACGCGTACCCCAGTTTTAGATCCACTGGCGTAGACCAATTACTGCCATTTGGATAAGATCCTCGTTTGCCCTGCAAGCTTGCGGCGATGATTGATTCCCCTTGACCTTGTCAGCTCGTAAACTTTTGGATCAGGTCATCTAGTCAGGTTAATGAGGGGCCTTGAGGCAATGTAAACATTTCCACGCGTGATTATATCGGAAATTGGGTTGCATAAAGTGGCCATCGATCAAATAAGGAATGAGTTGTGCAAGACAAGACTAATCGACAATATACGTAACATAGTTGACTCAAATATTTGCCGTGACTATTTGCAAACTGAACAGATCAAAAGGTTTTGACGGGACAGGATTCGATTAACGGTAGGGGATAAAGTGTCTGCACGAAGACTGTATGTCAAATAGAGCTTGTTACCCGTGATACAGTCCAATTTTAGTAAGAAAGATCTTTTAGAAGATACAAACATATTTTTATCTAATAAAATTGATAGCCTTTTAGTGTTTTATCATTATTATTGTATAGGTATTGATAATATATATCGTTGATTTTGGTGGTCTTGGGGTAAAGTGCTGACCTCAGCACTCGATGTTTGTGGATTCTAACTTAGCTGGAGTCAACGGATTTTTCTTGAGAACTATATATACTTCCTAGGGAGGGAAGTGAAGCCGTCGGTCCCAAGTCGATTGTGACATGTAAAAGATTCCTGGAAGGTATGTGCTAATACCTTTCACGGAAAATTGATAGGACCTTTTGCTCTCGCTCATAGAAAATCTTGTGTTCTAAAATAATTAGTTGGTTAAGAAATGCCACAAATAAATGAAAAATAACTGAAAATAAATAGAGCCTATATATCAAAAGTGACAGCTACAGATTTCTTGAATTGATTGCATACGTAAAAATAGATGTATTAACTGTTTAAGTTGTTAGGCCCTTCCTAATAAAATTAAACTCTTTATAATTAACTAACTGTTCAGACTATCCAATTATTACACTAATGAGGTTGGGGTAAGGAAGATAACATTTTGTTAAAATGTACCCGCGTGTATGTAGAGGAGGAATTGTAAACTATCTAGTCCAAAAAATTATCTGTACACCTACATGACTGTGGTTAGAACCATGACCTTTGCATTACTGAGAAACTAAGCTGGATGATGCCTTGGTACGCGTGTGGGCAATAGTGCCTGCTTTGGCATAGATAATTAAGTATATTCATTAAAAAAATACTTGAAATGTACCTACCTCTAATTACAGCGTCACAAAAGACTCTATAGTGTCCCATTTGTAAATTTCCTTTGGACAAGTGAAACAAATTACGAAAACAATTTGCTTTATTTGGTCCTTGACATAGGCCCTGACCTTCATAATAGGACTCTTTGTTTGCTGAATTGCGTCTGTAAACAAAATAATGTAGGGTGTTGGTAATGTTAGCCGTTACCGAACCGGATAAACCTAACATTGTAATTGGCGTGGATACCTGGAAAGTGTTGATCCGACCAAATGCACAAATACATTATACATCTCCGTTCACACGTTCGAATGGAAAAACAAAATTTCATATTCCTTTTTTTTCACTTTTTTTTAATCACATTTTCTAGCCGTCCACTTCTAAGAAAATTAGGCTATATATACCCTTGCTTAGAAATTCTGGCCTGACTTTTCAGGTATGTCCAAAGAGCTGTTGAAATAAATTATGCCTTTCATGACTACACACATTAAGGAGTATTTGATTTTCATCTTTGGTGTTGCTAAAGATACATACTTATAGAAACGAGCTTTGTGTTGAAATCGGTATAAGATTTTTTGATCCAAGATATAAATTCACTTTCTGAATCTAAACAACGTAATACATTTAGCTCAAATTAAGACGGTCAAACTATGACGTAATTATTTTATTTCTAATTAGTACAGAATTTTTTACTATTGATATTGGTTTCGAGAAAATACAAGTTTATATTCTATTAAAATAAATAAAGTATTAGTGACATTTTATGTTATAAAACACAAAACAACTTTGTACCTTAGAAATCTTGGTGGGTCACTAAATATGTATCTTAATCTAATTGGGCTGTCGGTCAGAACGAAAACTGCTCGTCAAATATATAGCTGTCATTTATTAGTAATGATTGTGATAACTTATTTTTTATTTATTTTTTATACTGAACTCGTCATTGTCATAGCCATTAAATAGTTTAAAAAAGTGACATATAAGACAACTCACGTTATTTTAACAATTTCAAACTGCAAAAAACGTCAAAATTAATGAAACTCATATTATTACACTTGTTTTTATATTAAACTTGAAAAATCAACAATTGAATATAAGTTAAAAATAATTAACTGTTATTGAATAAACCTAGCTCCCCCCTTCCTTCGTGCTTTATTGACAAAATTAAGCCACGTTACCTAATTATAAATTAATGTAACAAATAGCCGAAACTATTGTTAAAGCGTTTTAATGGGGATAATACCACCAGGAAATCATATTCTGATAATTGAAAAATGACACCTGGACACGGGAATCGAACCCGGGACCTTCGGCTTAGTACGCCACTGCTCTTACCACTGAGCTATCCAGGATTCGTCCCGTGCCCATGGTCATTCTTCACTCATAGTTTAAGGCAGAGTCTGAGATAGACGTGGAAGTCGTCAGCTTATAAACATGTGATTATCTAAGATCACAGCCATCAGACAACGCAGCCATCAGCGACTCGGTAGTTGGCGATTTTGCGGCCAATTNTCCTCACTAAAATGCATTAACAATAGTTTCGGCTATTTGTTTCATTAATATATGCAATCCTGTACAATTATATATATAATTGTCAATTGGCCGCAAAATCGCCAACTACCGAGTCGCTGATGGCTGCGTTGTCTGATGGCTGTGATCTTAGATAATCACATGTTTATAAGCTGACGACTTCCACGTCTATCTCAGACTCTGCCTTAAACTATGAGTGAAGAATGACCATGGGCACGGGACGAATCCTGGATAGCTCAGTGGTAAGAGCAGTGGCGTACTAAGCCGAAGGTCCCGGGTTCGATTCCCGTGTCCAGGTGTCATTTTTCAATTATCAGAATATAATTATAAAATTGTTAAAAACTCGTTTGGTGAAAATTGAATAAGAAACGACGAGGCTAATAGATGGGTAAAATTTCGTTTTGAATTATTATATAGATTAAAAGAATCACAAAAAAAACCTTTATATTTATTTTAACCATCTTTAAATTATATTTGAGAGACTCCATATACGAGTGCATCCAAACCAATTCCCACAAATGGGAAATACCCTCTTATTTCATATTTATAAGTTTTTGTTATTTTCATATTCTCTTTTAAGTTGTGCCAACCATTTTTTATTTTAATTTTAAAGTTAACATAGTAATTTTATTTTGTAGAGAAATTGCTGGGTTTTTTTAAATTAAATTGACAGTATTCACAACTCTATAAAAATATTGTTGGAAACTTTTCACTTTATTTCTTGGCTATATCAACCACTTTAATTAACGCTTTTACTGATTTTTTTTTTGGCATGGCTCTAAAACTTCAATAAACATGTGAAAGTTTTTTTGTGTAACAATGCAAATTTTGTGGAAGTTTCCTAACAATGTTTATTTATAGCTAGGAGTTGCTCATTTCAGAAAGCACAATGATATTTGTTCCCACATAAAAATAAATTGCTAAAAATAACTTGAACGTAATAGGCACAAATATTTAATACCATTAAAATGTTTTACATGTTATGTTAATAATGCCAAACAAAAAATTCAAAATAAAAATAATAGGAAAAATACGACAATCATAAATAAATATAGATTTTTTCTTCAGTACAATGTTTTATTTATTCATACGCAATAAAGCTGTATAAAAATATCGAGTAGTTTGTGATGTCAAATAGTGCTCACTTTGACACTAACATTTAACACATGCACCAGTGGCTGCGTGGTCTGTGTCTTATGTTTCACATAGTATTTTAGCTGGCTATGGGGTGATCGAATCTCTAATCTCACCTAAATTCACTCAAGATGGTTTACGATACATCTGTGTTTTTTTCATCCACTACTTACGCTAATGTGGGTGCACTTCGTCTTTACTGACCTCACTAATCCTATCTCTTAGTGAAAGCAGCTAATACTTTGGTTGTAAGCGTACTACTAAAATGAAAGTTATGAAACACTAAATGGTTAAGACATTTTGAATTATGAAAAATTTAAGTTTTTATACTTGATTATTTCTCCTTATATTATTTTCCAAATAAAAAATATTTTATATAATATGACCATATTTAGTATTAAATGCTTTAATACGAGATATTTTATAGAGTTAAAATCAAAATCAAAAAGATTTACAAAGTTTATCCTTTGCCATTTTTATAAATATTATATGCATTTTTCGATTGGTGAAATTAGGTATTCCAGTGTCGTGTCAATTTGTAGAGCCCCAACCCCTTTCAAAATAACCCCCAACACTGCATTCCTTTAGTTACATTGCACCCGGCCTAGATTCTAATCTCGTACTTCCTGTCACCAGTATTCCAGCATGAGCCTGGCATCTAAGACGGCTTGAACACTGGTTTGTCTCTAAAGTATAAGGCATTTGATTTTTTTGTATTCAAGTAGTCAAATATTTTCTAAGTCAAATAAAAATATCCCATTACTGTTACTGTCACCTTAACAAAACTTCCAATCGTTTACGTATGTTTCTTAATTTTAAATTGATGTTATCATTATGTTATGTAACGTTGAAATGTGCATATATTAAATTTATTTGAACTTTCTTAAAGTTGTTCGCTTTAGCGTAATCCTCACCAAATTCCGCCTATCTTAAGATTAAAATTTAGATATAACTTCCAGAGCTTTGGAAATGGTATTTCAAGCCTTCGAGTTCGGTTCCAACTCTTTCTTAAGGGGCTAAAGTATATTAATTAGTAATAACAAATCCACTGAGGTAAAATGCTCCAATACAGATTATTTCATGAGACACTTATTTGCACTGTGAATTTATATTTGAACAAATTTGTTATTAAAAATTACAAAAATCTGTCTTAAAAATATATTAACTTAAAATTATATCTTCTAAATTTTTATTTTTAAGCTGGAGTTGAAGACTGTACATTCTTAACGACTTAAACTCCACACTCCTGGTCACTTCAATTTATATAAATTCATCTCGCTTCCTCCTCACTCACATTGTAATCAGAGTTTTAGAAAAGTTTCAACCTATAACCCTTAAGCACGCGCCGCTTCACTAAACTCAATATAAAATATGTACAATATACATTTATATGTACATTTTAAATAATATAAAAAGTATCATAGGAAATGACAAAAGATGCCTTTTAGATGACCTAGAATAAGATTGTATTTCTCGCTAGGGAAATTCAACCTACCAAGGAAATAACTTTCCCAATTTAGTTCGTTGTATTTTTGTTTTTATGATGACCCAGCATCATCCGATCATGTCGTTACCAAAAAAGAGAGGGACTCGCGGGAAAGACGGCAAAACAGCGTGCCACATCGCGAGAAAACTGGGCGGAGAGTCATATTGGAACGAACAAAATTCGATTTCATTTCATGTAACAGTTTAGAATATAAGGAAGAAATTATACACTTGCGGGTGGTAAAATATTGTTTCAACGTTTTACAAATACTTTGGGAACTGTTTTCGTTCGTGGTGTTGTGCCTAGTTTTTATGTCACTAAGTAAAAGTAGTTATAAATATATATTTTGCAGGTCGAATTTTAGGGCTGGACTTCTTATGCACCTGGAAAACTGGCAGATTTGTCAAAACAAAATATTAAACTTAATACTAGAATAGTTTTGGTGAATTTGGATAGTATAATGTGAGCATTAAAAATATACCTTTGCATAGAACTTGGAGTAGAACTAAGGACTTTAAGCCTAAGCGCATACACACGAATGTTACCACGACTATAAAGTTTAGTCGTGGCATGTGAGGTTCACAATTTCACCACGACAAAACCATTCAGTCTCAGAACCGCACATACTGGCAAACAATTAATAAATCAAAAAATCAACAGACGAGGATTGAAATATTTAGCAAAAAGGCTTCTGTGTATCCATCAACAAGACGAGCCCATAGGTAGTAAATGTATTCGTCCCCGCCACCCAGCTTCCAGCCAATAGTCCCCAACACCTATGTTTCATTACTATTTTGTAATTGTTTGAAAATATAAAATCGTTTTAAAAAATGTGAAAATTAAAAGAGGAATAAGGGGCTCGGGGCTTGGGGTGGAAATACATTAATGTGTAAAATTTACGGATACGGGAATAGGTTTTCATGTTCATGTCTGTGACGTTAACGTCTATGACGTCATCGAAAGGAACTGGAAACAAATACACCTTTGTGCGCTTCCTTTTTTTTAGTAATAAATTAGTACTTTGTAGAATTACGGACAGTAAATTTGTCCCCTACCCACCACTATTCCACAGGAAAATGGGAAAATTTTTCTTCACCAAATTATTTTACGTGGACCGCGTCTTTTTTGTCTAGACTATCCGCATTCAATTGCCCTAATGAGTAAAGGATTATAAGAGATAAACTTGAGAGGAAATTCACCAGCAGATATATGGAGGGAGAGTGGGAAACCCCTAATAGAAAAAAACCTCCTTCATTAACACTCACTATAGTTCGAGTCTTGACCGACTAATCAGACGGTGGTCTTTGTCACTAGCTTGTTTATTACATCCAGTACTGTTTCCAACCTGTGGCTTGGCTCAGTTTTTTATTCAAATAATATAATTTTCCATTATCGTCTTACTAGGCCTGTCGTAACTTCACATGCATTATGATCTAACTTAAGACTAGAACAGGCACAACACCCAGTCCCTGGCCGTTAATTCATCACTTTGAAACGGTAAACCCACATTTCATCAATGAAAAAATTTCCGGCCATGCCGAGAATCGAACCGGTCACCCTTAGCTCAGTAGACAGACATGTTACCAACTGAGCTAAGGTGTTGGATTTTTTGCTAGTTTGTGAATTACTTTTTAATAAAGAAATAAGAAGTATCTAGGTTATACTGTGTTCATCCAATATTCAGAATCTGAGCTAGATCAATGGTAAGAGGATTGTCGTACAAAGCCGAAGGCCCCAGGCTCGATTGCCATGTCCAAGTGTCATTTTTCAATTCAAAGAAAATGTTAAATTGCGTCTGTAACCATACTTAATAACTATAATAGCTTGGCTATTAGATCTATCATAATATGCGCAATCGTACAGTTGTCATTGTACTATTGGGAGTATAAATATCCCTCCACCCCCTCCAAGTCCTATGTGGCTGCGTTATTTGATCGGTCATGATCTTAATTGATCGTCCATATTTAACTGACTATAACTCACGTACATAAATTACTTTGCTTTAGAATATGCGTAAAGAATTTTACTTTGGGCACGGGACGACTCCTGAAATGCCCAGTGGTTGGAGCAATGACGTACTTATCCTAAGGTCCCGGGCTCAATACCCGTGTCTAGGGGCCAGTTTCATAGTCAGGATTATTACGCCTCAAGTGTGGTGCAACACTAAATATAGGACGACACTTACATATACCAGTATGGAATGTGCCAGTCTTGCACATGAATCTGGCTCATTCCATTCTGTTATATGTAGGTGTTGTCCTATATTTAGTGTTGCACTACACTTGAGGCGTAATAATTCTGACTATGAAACTGGACGTACGTGTCATTTTACAATTCAAGGAATAAGATTTTTAGATGGATCTATAACCTTAGTTAAGGAAAATAATAGGTTGAATATTTAATCCATCAAATAGGAGAGCAATCCTAATACTACACTTCCAACCCAAAAGTCATAATATATACGAGTACTAATTAGATATTGAGAAGAAACCCGTATACAAAATAGTAAATATTTTGGTCAGCATCATCTATAGTTAAACCACTGTCCCTTTGTCTTATACTCTACCTCTACATATAAATATACATTATGCTGGGGGTCAACATTTAAAGAAGAAATAAAATTTTCGCCAAGACAGTCGTCGATATGATGATAATTTCTTGATTAATCCATCCTATCGTAAACACCAACCGTATGAAAATAAAAAAGCTATTAAAATAGAATGGCAAATATTTACTTTAGAAATTGTTGAATAGTAATCCACCAATGATTAAGCGTCGGCGTCGAGTGTAGGGATATATCACTGAGTAGAAGGGTGAAACTTCCAAGCGGTATAGGAAGAGGTGTGTTTGTGTGCAGAACTGGGATTAGGGTAGGGGCTGCGAGTGTTTCAGTAACTTTCATCTTTGTACAAGCAGTTATAATCAAATTTAGAGCCCTATTTTCATCAGTTTCAGATGAATGTACATTCTTAATCATTCTGCAACCCCCCCCCCCTTAATATCTATAAGGTGAGAGAGGCAGTAAGTTAGGTAAAAGAGTTACCTGAATGAACATAATGATTTTATTGAGTCAAAAAACAATAACAAAGTGAAGCAAACATTGAACACTGCGTGAAGCGCGCTTTTCCGTCCAACGCGGAAATCAATTACAATAAAAGGTAAACATACACGTTACCTCCTCAAGACAAATTACGTTACATAAACCCATCAAAATTTACGCTCCGGGATCTCAGTGACACGGTCTTTGGTTTGTGGTTCTCTGGTTACTTCGCTAGCTCGAAAAGTTCCTGTCCCAAGGGGAATGGTATAACCGGTTACTCTAGTGTTACCGTTATCCACCCTAATATAAACATATAACTTTCTTACAGACGCCCGCAGTAAACGTGACGTCATAACAATGACACAAGGCCACAAAGTAATAATAACCTATCAACTCTAGTATTTTAACTTGGCGAACAAAGTCGAGTCCAGAAACAGCTATATTTGGAAATAACATAAGCCGGGTTTCGAACCCAGGACCAGACAATCTCTGGTTAAAAACCTAATATTGGCCAAAATACAAGTTACAAACAAATAGGGCTCAGACTCTGAATATAAGCGGTGGCGAAAGCGACGGTCTAATTCCCAGCCGCGATAAGCGCGTAGCATAGTCAACCTTCAAATCCAAAGTAATTTAGTAACAAAGTCCAAATATTAATTTAGAAAGAATTCCCCCCATGACGCCGAAATAGTAAATTTTGGTAAGATGATAATATTCCCCGAGACCTAAGTCGCTGTCCTCACCTCTTGTCCTCAAGCCGGTGGGGTAGTAAGTGACCTGAGATCCCGGTACCACACGTATTTATACAAACTATAATTCTCAGAAAGGGGGGCGGATCGAAGGAAAGGAAGGATGGAGAACATTACAAACAAGGGGGAAGGTGAAGTTCGAGGCGCACCTAGAGAAGTCTCGAAGCTCGGAGAAGGCGGAAGCGGAACTCTTCTTTCCATTTCTTCGCTGGCCGAACACGTGGTCGAGCCTCATTGCCGGTTGGCGTAGACACGCCGTCAGTCTGTTGTATTTGGCGAGAGCGGAGGTCGCTGGTTGAGCTAGTGCTGCGTGTTGACCTTGTGAGAGCGGGCTGCCCCAGTTGGTGAGCGTTATTACAATGTAAGTTGTTACAATTCTGCATAATATCAATTCTCTGTGATATAGATTTTCGTGCCCCTGCGTCAAAAAATCTGGGGGGTGAAGGGTTGAAAGGCTTCCTCCAACAATTTTTTTGTCATAATGCCCTTATGATGTTATCAGGAAGTTTAGATTTGTATTTTAAAAAAATAGTAGGGGCCTATACACTTTGCTTACCGGTAACTTGTGGTTTGTACCTACGTCGTAAATAAGTATAGGAAGTGGCAGAAGACTCCATTACGATTTATTTTTTTATTTTTAGCAACACGTATTACTATCCGTTTGGGCTATACGCTCTCGTGTTGTTAAGTTAAACTTTGAAATTTTGATTTTTAAATTATCCCTGATTAGCTAGAGCTCCTAATAACAAAAACACAATTAAAATTGGTATTTTTATCAGCACAATTTAGTGATATTATGGCCCGTTTCAATGGCCGAATGGTCTAAGACGTCACTCTCCTGTTATACTGGCTTGTAGATAACTGGGAGATAGGGATTTGAATCTTGATTGGGTGTACTGAGGATGTTTTTCATAAATGGTTTCCCACCCTTCATTCACCCAAATGCAGGCAGACTACCTATAAAATGTTTACTTCCTCGTCTCTACACTGTTAGTGTAGTTATCATATATGCGTATAACCTATACAGTCTGATGGTGACACTTACCTTACAAACTAAGCTATTTATACATTCAGAAAGTATCCATTGGGGTTGCGTAGTATATATAATCCTTTCTTTAAATTTAACTTCCTTCGGTGCTTCCTAAATGAATTGTAGATGAGCATTTTCTAATCAAAAATAATTTTCATGGAATATAGTTACCAAAATATTAGAAACACATTTTTTATATCATATGTGTGGGCTTAACCCAAAATATGTCTATTTTGTCAACGAATTTGTATGTATTACTTGAATGATTGGAGTTGGGAATACTTAAATTCAAACTCTTTGTACGGGAGCTTAGTTGAACACCATCCTATAAGATATCTCCTAAACAGTGGGAAAGAAATAATTAGGTAGTTTACCTAAATATGTTAAGAATTGGGAATCATTTCATATCAAAATATTCCGATGTGACTTGGGTATCCTTTAGATATTATTTTGAATTTCCCTTGAAAACAGAAAGGTAAAAATTAATATGAAAAATATTTGACTAAAACATCCGGGGTAAGGCGACCTTCTCTTGGTAACTGGGACTCTTATTTGGAATTATCACTCACATAATCGTGGGTTTTAAGTGAATAGAGAATCAAACGTTAGGTTTGAACCAACAATATTTGTTTTGTTTAATCAACCACTCAACACTTTATTATTATTATTATTATAATTATTATTAGCACCACGTCTTACTACCCGTTCAGGCTATGCGCACTTACGTTAATGTGTAATAGAAGGGTTATTGTGAGACGAAATTTAGGACCTACAGTTTAACGTGGGATCCAAACCACTATAGTGGCCTGGCACTCACACATTCAGAAGTTGTGGTTAATACACGTCTTGTCAGATATTGAGTAAGGGTTTGGCAATCGGATAAATCTGTGCAGGGACTGAGGATTGAACCCCGGACCCCCAGCACAGAAGTCCGACACCTTATCCCTAGACCACCAGGTCACCAACAACTCAACAGCTGAAGAGATATTTCTCGACAAGGTTACGTTATTTAGGGACGCCACCTTTGTATGTTTTAACCCACCTCGGTGGCGTAGTTGGCTAACGTGCTAGTCGTGTTGAGCTCGACTGCTGAGGACGGGGAGATCGAGGTTCGAATCTCGGTCGGGTGAACTGGAGGGGGGGGGGGTCCTAAATGGTTTTCCACTCTCCCTCCACGCAAATGTGGGTTCACTTCCTCTAATTCAACCTTCCTAATTCCTAATACATTAACGTAATTAGTACTTAATGCGTATAACCCGAAAGGGTAGGAAGAAGCGGTGCTAAATATTATTATTATTGTATGTTTTAAGTACGTGTTGTTTATTACCTGTAACCTTAGTACATTCGGGCGTATTCAAACCTCAAATAACTGCTCACTTCCTATAAAGATACCGTCTTTTTGAATCCTGGTGTGGTTATTCCTTAGTTCTATCGTGGTGTAGGTGACGCTGACGTACGAACGAGTGATGTGAAGCTCACACTATAAATGCTCTTACAGACAATCACTTTTATTGAAGTGTCTTAACAAATCACATTGTGCAACTCTTTAATCAGGTAGTCTATTTAATAAAAAGGTTTATGATTATTAGGTTGAATTTCAAGAAAATACACTCTTATTCACATGACTGTGATATGGTAAATCACATTATATCTGACCAGGAATTGATTTCCAGCCCCCTGGTACAAGGTCAAGCACTTAAACTACCTACCCTGAGGAAACAAACAGGGTTTCATTTAGGTTACTGATAGCCAGCTCTAACACTAATAACAAATCATTTTCATTGTTTAGGGGACGTGGAAGGAGGTATGAGAGTGTACAAACTTGCAATTTTCCTCCCTTATAGTTTCTAAATTTATTTGGCCGCCTATTAGAAATTGGTAATTCCTTTCCGCAATGTCCTCTGATCTGAATTGCTAATGGCGATTTTGGATGAAATTTGTGGTTTCACAGAACTCCTCCGCTTTCTCACAGCCTTGGCCTTGTCTCTAACCCCCTACCCTAAGCCGGAGAGTCCTAACCTGCACCATAACTGAGTAAATTGAGGAGGTCCTTTCTCTACTCGTCTAGCCATAAATTGCAATTTACTTCTATGACTTACAATCACGGGTAGGTTTGTCATGATTTTATTACTATTATTATTAGCATTCAATGTATGCGCAGTTATCTCAGCGTATCTCAACTATTTATTTATTTGAGGTATTTAACGTGCACTTTCTAAGCCGACATATCAGCGCACTATAATTTTTATGAGGGAAAGTGAAAGGGCATACCAATTTTTCTGGGAAAGGTATTTCTACATGTCTTCTAGGTTTTTTTTATGCGCCACAATCGACATGGAAACGACGACTTTACTTCCCCTCCAAAGGAAGTTGTGCTACCGATATCTATCGCTCGAGAAAAAGCCGTCGACCCCGGCTGAGCTTGAGTCCCCGAACATCGGGTCCTGAGTTTTAATATATAATGACCCTTATTTTTATGCTGAATTTCTTGTACCAGCTGCGAGGTACTTAACCAGCTTACTTAACTACCAATGGTGATGAGAGGAATTTATGAAAATATCTTAAACATTATTCGCATATAGCAATGGTTCTCAAAGGGGGTGGGTTCATGGTTTCCCAAAAGTGCTGAAAAAGTATTGAAAAATTGATACCCCAGTCTGTAAGTGTTGCATTAAAATATTCTTGCTCTAGTTAATTTTAACTTGGTGTTTCTTTAGTAAATATCTACAGAATAACATTAAATTTAAGTACTTCCAATCCGAAGTGGTTTCTTAACTCATAACTTTATACAAAGGGTGTTGTCGTGGTAGAAAGGTCTAAGAAACACTTATATCTAGACAGGGGTTGAACTACTGTATCGATGTTTAGTTTGATTTAACTATATTTTAATAATTAAGTTTTTAATTTAAAGTATAACATAATCTTATATGTAGGTTTATATTATTTCACTGTAGTTTACTTTTTAACTACATTAACATTTTTATAATGAATGCGTAATTTATATTAAGTGCACATCACAATTAAATTACATGCTTCGAATTTAGAATTTGTTAATTTATATAGAGTTCAAAACTATTTGGATATTCACACGCCTGCAGTTTCATCTTGACAGAATGAAATATTGGAGCTAATCAGTATTCGAACCAACGCCCAAGTAATCTCTATAGAAATTGTCCCGGACTAATGGAGTGTCGAGCTCTATATAAAGTTTCTTTGTAGCGCTGATATATTGCGAGAAACTTTGTGTCATTCAGTTGGTAAAGTTTCTGAACCTGCTAACGTTAGTTCTAAAGTAATGTCGTAACATAACTTGTAGCATTATTAATATGACTGATATTATTAAAATATATATTTAATAGATAAATGTAAGTTTGAATCAAAATTGTAATTATATTTTTTTTAATTATAAATTTAAACTATAAACTAAACACAATTCTTGTTAAATTTAATAAAACAGAAGTGATTTTGTTTAAACCAGCTGGATCACCAACAATTATATTTCCTCATGGAAATTAAGAGATTACATCAACAATATAAACTATGATTGATTAAAGCAACATACGTGGGCAAGTGAGCCAAGGTGTGAATCTCGTCTGATCTGGTTTGCCAGTGACGGGAAGTTTGGGATTAAAATATTAGCTCTGTCAAATATGCGTGGTTTTCCCTGAATCGTGTAACACTAATCCCACCCAAATGCGGGTACAGTTACCCTTCACTCCATATTACTCATCCTTACCTCTTTAGTATAAATATTCGTATAGTCTGGGTGGGTAGTAAGACGCAGTCCAGACAAAATAACAACTTGAACTGTGAACATCTACTTTATAATTTTTATTGACATGTAAAGAATAAATAGTTTCTTTGATATTTGGGAAAATATTATGATAAGAAATTTGCGAAGTTCCACTTAATAACTTTTTTGTGTGTGTGCTCTTAGTTTTATCAAAAGTTACCAAAATAACTAAATAAATTACACACATTCTATTGTCAACATGTTTAGAGAGTAAACATTTAATATCTCAAAATTAAAAACCCCTGTGGAAATGGAAACAACTCAACGGCTTACCATTAACATTAACGATTCATCAAACTTGGTTTAACGAACTTTCACTTCAATATTAAAAAAAAGTTACAGCTCAACTTGATTGCTCGATTTTGCTAAGCACGAGCTCCAAATCAAATTAAACAACGTGCCGCTGACGGGCAAGAGAGTTTGAGATGAGGCCTAGCGACGCGTCAATTAAAATATCCCTGAAGAGAAATATGACACGGGGAATTTTCCTAGCACTTGTTTTCACAGTCAGTTTTATTTAGCACTGGTCAATGTTACTTAAAATTAAGTCATTTACTTTTTCACAAGTTACTAAACAAATGGTACAGAAATTGTTTTTTTCCCCCGATGCCATAGTACCCGTTCAAGCTATACACCTACAGTAATTAAATATATGTTATAGGAAACGTAACATTTTAGTGTAAGTCTATCCACATTTGAGTCGAAGGAAAAAGGAAATTAATTTAGAAAAAAATATTCGCAAGTGTACCTGATTAAGATTCAAACCTTAATATCCTCTTTACCAACAATCTAATCTAACACGAGAGTGACGAGTTAGGGCAGCCAACCACCAACGTGGATAAATTGCGAGGTTAAAACTTCTAAACTTGAGATGAATTCATCAAACTTTCAAACGGTTATTTGATCCAACATACATAAACACACGTACCAAAATGCGCACACCCGCACAAATGCACATACATGCACATTCATACATATACACACACAAGCATATATACAAACTACGTCGTTCTTAGGGGAAAAAAACTGTGCATAGCTCAACATACATATAACATCTATCTATATTAAAATCAACATGTTACTTATAATTATTGTTTATATTTCTGCAAAAAAGTTTTTATTTTCCTTATGTTTCGAGTTTATGTTCAAGTTTTTAAACAGAATATACTATTTAAACCTCAGAACTTGATATCGATTATTCACAATCTCAAAGAAATGTTTGATTCTTCATACAATAAAATTAGTATATTTGAGAAAAATAGTGTCACTTAAAGGGATTTATACGTAGTTCACAATCTACTACAAGGATAACGCGTACAAACCTGTTCAAATTAATCAAATTTATCAGCAATGAACAACACTAAAATAAAATAAAATTGGTAGAGCTTACAGACCTACAAAATGTTTAATTTTAATTTTATTTACATAACAAGTTAACCGATGTATGATTGTGATTAATTTTCATTTCTTAGGAGCTCAGAAATATTTTTGCACATCAAAAATGGATATCGCTAATCCAGTTCCTTTGTGATTAAAAGTATTCGATAATATTATTGTATTTTCAGGACATTTATGGGCCGACAAATTTGTCATTTTATTTCGCTCAGACCCCTATTATTATTATTATTATTATTAACACCGCGTCTTACTACCCGTTCGGGTTATACGCACTTACGCTAATGTGTAATTGTAGGGTGATTGTGAGATGAAATGGAGGACCTACAGTTTAACGTGGAATCCGAATCACGGTGGAGGCCTGGCATTCCTCACATTCACAAGATGTCTTGTCAGAGGTGAAGGAAGGGTTTAGTAATCAGATAAATCTATGCCGGGACCGAGGATTGAACCCCGGCCGCCAGCATAGAAGTCTGACACCTTACCCCCTAGACCACCAGGTCACCTCAGACCTCTATTAATTTTACACACGAATATATAGAGATATATTGAAAGACTAGTTATACTGATGACAACTTCATAGGTCAAAGTATTAGGATTGTCTATTATCTAAAGAGGCCCCTTGAACGGTTTAAATGTTGTGTCAGTATAAGTAATTAATCCATCCAGATATTAATATATCAACAGGATAACTTCCTTTACAAAAAAAAATTCTATCGCTTCATCATGCATGTGAGCTATACTGACAGAGTGGCAAAGATTGTGCCAACATTTACGTATAGATATTTCAGTTTTCTAGACAGAAGATGCTACTTTTTAAAGAACAAGTTAAATAAAAACTAAACTATTCCAGTAGCTCCTCAATTATTGTTCTCATGAGGCTGAGTATGACCCCGTTCCAGACTCAATGCTTAAGAGAACAATCTGAAAGCGCCAGTGATCGAACCCGGGACCTCCAGATCTGAAGCCAGGAACTCCCACTAGACAAAAGAGGCGGTCGTCCTTTTGAATATATAATAAAAAATCTCGCCGGAGTGTGTTCTAATAGCCAAACATTCTTATTAATTTTCAATTGACAAAATATATTATTTTAACCTTGGTAGACAGAATAGCTTAGTTAAAGTTATATTTATATCAACCTGTTGACAAACACCTCTTCGTTATTGTGATATTTCATACCTATATAGTTTAGTATGCCAATGACAAAAAGGTCGGGGCTTGAATCCCTGCTGAGTGTACTTAGTGCGTTTTACCTAAAACATTCTTCATTCCCCCCCTCCCCCCCAATGATGTGATTACTTTTCCTCTAAATTCTAATTTTCTCTTAGTGTAAATATTCGGATAGCCGGACAGCTAGTAAAACTCACTGCATACAAAAAATAAACTACGTATTTATCAGCAGAACAATAACATTTATTATAACTACTAGGGACTTTAATTTATAAAATATGTGACCGTTGATGAAAAGTAAACAAACGTACTAATCTTAAACAGAATTGTTACTTATTGACCATCTTTTTTCACACTGAGAGTTTTTAAGAACTTTTTTTTTTTCATTGCTTTAAAATTGGTTTTTAATTAACACCAACGTTTTCCCATACATTAGTTTACTTTCTAATTTACTCTTTTCATTCCCTCAATGGTATTTGTTGTTTTGTTAAAACAAATAAAAACAGATGTAAGAAAATACGATCCCTTTTTACTACTTTATCGTTTTTTGTTTGCCCATTTGCGTCACTTTTATCCTGCTGAAGAGGAAGGACGATTCGCCCCTATTCTTTTAGAGGATAGTCCAACATCCCGCCTTTATCCCTGTGCCCCAAAACACCAAAAACACAGTCTTCTATTTTTTCCCATTTGTGCTTTCATTTCTATTTTGTCGTGTTTCAACTGTTCACTTTAATTGCTACTCTTTGGCCTCCGCTGTGTTTGCTATTATCGCCATGTCGCTATTATTGTCACTTTTCTTCGTCTGTTTTTAAGTTCTTTGCTTCTTCTTTTGAGAAGCTTAGCTTCAGAATACACATTTGGTCCCACAGTATTTGATAGATTTTTATTTTCTTTGCTTGGAGAGCTTAGTCCTGATATCTACTGTCATCTTTATGCACCCCTTATCTTTATTTAACCTCCGTAACTTTAAATGAATGATGTAAAATGTTAGTCCGTAACTTAATGTGACTGTTAAACTGAGTTGTTTCATTATACACCAAAAGAGTTTGTCTCTTACGGTTGTTCAAAGCTAGGGTCAAACAAAATATTATTTTTTGGAATAGGAAATAATTCTCATTCACTACATAGACTGTGCTTGCGCTGTTCAACGAGTAGTTATCACTCTTTTTTGATTTTCCATTGAATTGTGTTCGTTAGTCAAATGGTCGAACGAAAATATGTCCAAACATGACTCCTACTTTTGTTTTCTGCGGCACGTTCGCTCAAATTTGAATATTTATTTTTAAATCCACAAAAATATACAGCAAATTAGGTTAATTTACGTATTTTTATAAATTTTATAGACTTGTACGGCTTTTTTTTTTACACAATCGTAAGTATAGAGTAACAGAATCATAAGTAATTTTACAGAATGTAACAAATTGCATTGGTATAACTGCAGATGTATCGTATTTTGTTTATGTGTATGTGAAGGTTACAGGGGCAAATTGGGAAAGTCCAATATTAACTAGGACTGAGCTAGTGCTGCAAACTGTTAGAAAATCATGAGCATTTTCTAATGCATTTTAAATAATGATGGTTTTAAAAGGTCTTTGTCAAATTTAAATTATTAAAAAAAACAGTATTTTGGGGGGGCAGTGTTGTCCTGGAAAATGTTGGTAAAGTGACTTTTCACTCCCCCCCCCCTTATACCCTTCATGTGTGTAATTTATTGAGAATAAATAATAATTAGCTCATGTTTTTATTTTATTTTAAGCATTTGTTCCTATAAATTTCATGCAGGCATCCCGGCCAACTTCCCATTAACTCATGTGGCCCTCGTTCGGGGGAAGGTTGGACATGGCTGAGCTAAGAGCCACTTTTATGTTAGACTCGATTTCCGGTTATGGAAGATAGTGCTTTGAATCCCGATAGAGTGTGTTAAGTTTATTGTTTTTCTAAATTGATTTCCACCCTCCCTTCATACAAATAAAGGGTATATTTCCTCTAAATTTTCACCTTCCTCATTCCTATTCCATTAACGTTGATTGTTGAATGAATATATAGCCCAAATGCCTACTAGAAAGCTTGGGGTAAACAAATTTTTAGTTTTTATACAATCACACGAAAAACTTTCGTGGGACTAGGAACAAAAACAAGATACGCATATGAAACAATAATGTGGTTTAAAAAAATTGAATGGACATAATCGAGAGGAAACGTGAATTATTAAATAGTGTCATACAAACAGTTTTTATTTTTAACTCATTTTAATAAATATATTTTTAAATGTTCCTATCACTACCACTAGTAATAATCAAATAAATTATATATATATATAGTATTTAATGTACACTTTCTGAACCTACTGATTATTAGAGATGAAAATTTTGAGGCAAATTTTGAATCGGAAATTTTTCCACAGTTGTGACTTGCGGCGGAGGGGTTGGATTGTAGAGGTGGCACCTAGGGCCTATTATATTTCAAGTGTGTTATCATAAAGGGGAATGGGTCGGGGTAAGGGGTAGGGCTAGTTAGGAAGCACGGAGAATGAGGGGTGGGGTGGAGAGACAAATGTCGGACCAACTTTAAATTATTTTTAATTAACTTATTGATGACCAAAAGTTAAAATATGATTTATGAACACAATGGGTCTATAAAGGCTAGCATTCATTTTTTTTACTACCTTTATAGCACCGCGTCTTACTCTACCTGTTAGGGTTGTACGCCTATTTAATAATTACTCTAATATGTTAAGGATTAGGAAGGTTAAATTTAGAGGAATTGCACCCACGAGAGTGGAAAACTATTTAGGAAAACCGCCCTCAGTGCAACCGACTGATATTGAACACCGATATCCCTGTCATCGCGAGTCTAGTTTATTGCGAGAGTAGCGCATTAGACCGTGTGACCACCGTAGCTTGTATGATGATGTTTCCAATGTTAACGCCCTTTGGAGAAATTAATCTTAAATTTAAGCGATGACGTTTGGGATAATTAAGTTAATTCGGTTGAAATTATTTTACAGAAATAATTATTGAAAATTTGTAGTTTTGAAGACTTTTTCTGAAAAAATATAGGGAAAATTTTCCCTCTCACATCTTTACTGATTATATCAGAATTCAACTTATAAAGTAACTCGAATCCATCCAGCCACCGACCGTTAATTCATCACTGTGAAAGGGGAAATATACATTTTCATCAATGAATCAAATTAGAAACTAAGCAATAGTAATGTTTTATTTTGTCTCTTTCTTCTGTATTGGATCAATAGCCCGCTATTCTTATCTACCTAATTATCTATATTTACTCAGCTTCCGTTAATCTTAGTTTATTAAAAGTACACAATATTTTAAGGCCAAACGACGGTTCTTTGTCTCATATGACGTACCTATCTTTGTCTCTTTAAGGGTCCAATTAAAATATAGTCGACATGGCAAGTATTTGTGTCGGTGCACCGTGGACCCGGGTCGTCTCTTGATCTGGGGGCGTAGCGTGGAGACGACAAGATGGCACGAATTACCAATGTCCTCCTCTAGTCAGATTTTTTTTAAAAGTCAAGCTAACGAATCTTTTTAAGGAACCACTTTTTTTTTTTGCCAGAATGTCTTATCACGCGTTACAATTACAGGGTATGCATATGTGATAGTTACTGTTTTCTGTTAGGGTTGAATTTAGAGGAATAGAATGGGAATATAATTTTTTTTATCTTACACTTGACAGGGATTTGAACACTAACCGTCCCCAGTGGTCCAGTCTATTGCAAGAGTGACGCCTTAGACCATGTGACCACCGAAGCGAGTCACGCGTATAATTTACCCACCCCGGAACTACCATTTTAAAGCCAAAGTTTTAAAAATGTTCGCTTGTTTTCATGGTAGGTTCATTAGGACTGAAAGTTTCCAAGTTATACTGTGCTGATGTCAACCAGAAGATGAATGAGGTGCGGCTAGTGGAAAGAATGCGCTTAGAGTTAATCTCTCTCTTCTTGGAAGAAGTACCCAATGTCTGCTCCTCAAAGATAATGCATGGCTTGATATATAAAGACAGAACGTTGAACAATTACATTGAGCCAATAGATAAAAAGGTGACCGGATTATGGCTATACTCTATCTTTTTGCTGTGGTGTGCATTCAAAAATAAATCACACTTGCTTTAGAAAATTTATTACAATTTTATTTATACCATCGCATCTTACTATCCAGATTTTACACGTTTTAAATACGCTGATAGGTAAAGGAGAAATAAGATACAATTTAGGGAAAGTGTACGCTCGATTATTTAAGAAGTCATTAAAAAATCACCCTTATTACAACCAGTAGGGATTATAACCCTGTCCTCTATACTAGCTCTAATATGTTCGTTACTAATTAATATCTTAATTTACATAAGAAACGGCACTGTTTACTTGGTATCTGGTAAGATTACGATATATGGTACAGTAGCCCCATAGTTTCTTTGGTGCTGACTGACAGTTCACAGCTGACTTCTGACAGTCAACATTTAGGTATATACCTAAATCTTGAGTGTCAGAAGTGACAGTTACCAAACACGTGTTTTTTCAGATCATATGGTTCGGCGTAGGGATACATAATTTAGTCTGGTAACTTTTCAAAGCCGTCAGCTGTCAGCTGTGAGCTGTCAGTCAGCACCAAAGAAGCTATGGGACTACTGTAGTTTACTGATGAATGAATTTTGAAAATTCAAATTATTTTGAAAATGGGTATAACGATTTTTCTTAAACGTGTATCTTGGGAGTGTTTGAGATCTACATGACAAAATAAGCTGATAACTTGTTTTAGGGAGGAAATTCGGTTTTGTGTAGTTTATTGATTACTTTTTTTAAAAATTTGATTATTTAAAAAAAATGCTTTAACTATTTGAATAAAAATTTGTATCGGGGAATTATTTTATATTATCAATAATAATGTATCTAAATTCATTTACTTAAGACCATATATATAAAATTTGAATTTTTTGTAAATTGACATTAAAATTTAAATTCAAAATAGGGATCTGCGAATCATTTTGCTTGATAATTAAAAATACGTTTTTTTTACAAATAATAAACCATTTTAGGGTATTTTACAAATAATTTGTTATTGAAAATTTAAATTTTGTTAAATTTGTTTTAAAATGTATATACTCGTAGAAAGAGTGATTATTGTGATTAACTCGATGATGTGTTTGTTTTTATGAGGAAAACATACTTTAGAGTAGTTTACTCAAAACCTATTTATGAAAATTATCTTCGAAGCAATAATACACAATATGAGAAAGTCTTTGCGATTGTATCGTACCATTTATTTTGTATATTTTCAAAAATATTATTCACCTAGCGATTTGGCTCAAAAGGAAATATATGATATAGGACACAGGATGCCAAATACAGATCCCCGAATCAACCCGAGTTCCTACCTCTTACTTCCTTGACACTTCCATGACACCCCCAGTATGTTCACTCGCATTATATATATATATATATACTACCCACGCACATCCTGTGGGAATCTACCAAACGTCATGACAGTCCCACACAATTTTCATAAATATTTTAAATCTCTTTAAATCCACGTCTTCTCAATATTTTGAAGCTTTCATCATCCCCAATACCACCGGTTCGTCTCTAAACTAAAGTAGATAATATTCAAATATTTGTCCCCAGATGATAATTCCCTTAGGTTCGATTGAAATGTGCTTGTGGTATTTTTTTTTTGTTTTATTTTCTCACCGCGTGAGGCTTGCTGGACTCAGCGCTGCATTACCCACTAGGCACGTGCCTAGGGCGCAAGATTTTTGGGGGCACAACATTTAAAAAAAAAAAAAATTGCTTAGAGCAGCGCCCTTTCCAAGATACGACGTCACGGGATGTGAAACCGAAACCCTTGTCTTCAACAAGCATTAACATAGTTCTCACTAAAACAACACACGTGGACTCAGCGCTAGTGTATTATTAAGAGTTATGTTGTGTCTATTATTGTCATCTGTCAGCTAATAATTGAGTCAGATACAGATGCGCACAACCATTTTGCACATTAGTAACAAAATTTAGGGGATTCACTGTAAATAGTATCAATAAATAGGCCTACAACATTTTTTTGTGTTCATTAACATATAACAGTATGATGTTTCAGCGGGAGAGGGTTTATAGGTGGTGATGCGGGGATGGGGGTGGGGCCACAACTCATGTCCTTAGGGGCGCCATATTTTTAAAGTACAGCCCTGGCTAGACTACTCGACTACTGCCTGATGGCAGTGACTTACTCGCAAGAGTGAGTGGTGTAATTTACGTGGTTTGACGTTCTGACGTCCTGAGGCTCGTTTCACAGGGGAAAGTCTTGTCAAGCGTCGAGTTAATGATGTAGCCATAAAAAAAAAATGACCGACTAGTAGCTGTAAACATGGTTTCTTGAAGATATTTAATTTTTTAATCGTTTGTCATTTCTCTCTATGACAAGTGAATTCACTTGTATTTTAAATTTAAAAAAAAAACCACTGCACTACTACCCGTTTGGGTAATAAACATATGTATTAATTACGCTAATGTGTTAGGGATTAGTAAGGTTGAATTGAGACTATGTACCCAAATTTGCCTTCAGGTAAAATAAAAAAATCACTTAGAAAACCCCGCCCTCAGAACGTCCGACCGAGATTCTTACACCGATCTCCCCGTCATCGGCAGTATAGGCCTACTGAGAATTACAATTTGAACCATTTGACCACCGTGTGTAGGTGTTTGTTGAAGCTACACAAATAAAGTGACTAGTGAACTAATGTAAAATGACCAAATTTGGAATACGCACAGTAAACTAAGATTTAACAGCTATTATTCAGTAGCATTGAAAACAGCACATTTTTGTAATCCAAAACAGTTACCTATTTAATTATTTTAAATCATGAAGGGAGTTTGGAAATAAGTATTAATATGTTTTTTTTAATTTAAATTTAAATTTAATTTATTCGGTTTACCATTTACACCCTATGGCCTCTCTAATATATTTACATGACTTGTTATTGAAAATCGATCTATATCTTCTTCGAGCATCTACATTCTACACCTTCTGCAAATCTTCACCTTTTTTTTAGTACCGCGTCTTACTACCTGTTTGGGCTTTACGCATATGTACTAATGAATCTAATGAGTTAGGAATGAAGAAGGTTTAAATTTAAGGAAAATATATCCGCATTTACGTTGATGGAGAGTGGATTTTTTTATTTTTTGAAAAACCACCCTCAGCACACCAGATCGAGATTCGAACCCTAATTTCCCTGTCATATGCAGTCTATTTTAGCATGAGAGTAATGCCTTGTACCACGTGGACACCGAAACGGTTCTCACTTTTTAAATGTTGAGTGATTTGTCTGTTAAAAGAACTGAATAATATGATATTATGATATTTAATTTTCTGTAGCACTGCAACCATACGTGATATTCGTTGATCGAACATCCGCCGCTTTTGTCGACTTGACTAGTCTTGGTAGAACATGTAATTTGTTAATATGATAGTTTTGAGAGACAAAATTTGTAACTATGGTAGCTTGACCAAGATATGTTTCTTTGCTAAACTTGACCAATAGGTACACACAATAAAACAAGACGTGTAATAAAAATTATTACTTTAACAAAATTAAAACACGTGAAATTCTTGTCTACAATCTTGTGAAACAAAACGCCGATCCACGCATGCTCTTTACTTCCTTAGGGATCCAACGAAAAAAACAAACTAACACGCATGGACTTTTCTTTTGACTGTATTTCACTTGTAACCGGCCAATTAATTCGTGTAACTTTTTTTTTTTTACAAACACTCGTTATTTTCACCTTACGGACAAGTGACTTCACCCGCAATGACAAGACTTGTATCTTTGTGAAACAGGTCCTAGGTCGTATAAATGGCCGTGCCGTTACTACCGATCCACAAAATTCACATTTAAACTACACTAATAGGTCAGTGATTATAAAGGTAAAATTGAGATGAAATCCACCCAAATTTGCGTGAAGAAAGAGTTGAAAAATATCTTCATTCCGCCTACCACTATTCGAACGGTGACCTCTTAGTCACTGGCAAACTAAATGTACTATTTTTAAATATTCAATCTTCAGTATTTTCTATTTTTATTATTATTTGAGATTTTTTTTTTAAGTTTATAGATATTAAAATTTTCCACCACAACAGGAAGTATTTTAATCTTTTAGTTTTTTAATTCTTAGCTCCCTTATTTTTAAGACCTTAATTTTCAAATTTGATAGTTAAACTGTGGTAGTTTATCTCCTGCCTGTAAAATTATTTTTTTACCATACCAAAAATAATTTCTCCTAAAAGTTTTGGAAGCTGTCATTTCACCATACTACTCAATTTCACTGACCTTTGTTTTGAAATTTAAAATTATTTCCAGACAAATTTATTTCATGCTCCCACCGAAGCGAGCAAATGTAAGATAAAGTAGATATAGGCCTTCCCCACGGGTATCCCATTATGTTCTTCTGGAATGGCCTTGTGATATTTTTCCTCTTTGTTAAAATAAAACAACATAAGTCATCCAATGTATGGGAGTATTTTCACCAGATACTTCTAGGTCTCTCCTCCTGAAGAAGTTTTAACGAAACAATAACAAACATTAGCTTTTGGTTTCGGACTTACTAATGAAGCCTCGGGAGACTTTGTCTTTAAAGGTTCGCTTCGGTCGTTCAACCACATCGAATAAAAGTCTCTTCGAAGAGAGATCTCCCAATTAAGTGCCTCTTCCTTGAGAACGTTTCATCGTAAAGGAGACTGAGGGAAAGATAGGATGAAAAGGGTCCACTGTATGTGTATGCCGGAGCAAAAATAGCAAATAAAAATAGCAAACTTTGTTTTCTTTAGAATTATAATAATAGGTTTTATGCTATAAATATAGGGGGTGGGGGATCTTTTAAAGATGCAGTAAACACTATTTTAAATCTATGAGTTTTAATGACTTTATTAGTGGTGTAATATATATATATATATATATATTATGTATATATATACACACACACAAGACTGTAAAATAATCTCGGGGAAAATCACCCTCATTACGCCCAACTGGGATTCGAACCCCAATCACCTCATCATAGCCAGTTTAGCCTAGCGGCTACCAAAGAGGGTGATAATATAAAATCCTATAGGCTATAATTTAATGAGGTTTTAAGATAATTATCTTTCCAGGAATTTACTGTTTATTTCCTTTTTTCCTTTTTCATATTAAAAGAATGTACTCTATTCGTAAGTATTTTTGACCTCAATATTATGATGAAACTTTACGTTTTATGTGTGTTTGAACCCAATAAAGTGGATTTTACAATATTGTGTATGTTCCCCTGTCTGCCTTTCTGTCTTTGGCAACGGATCTGAAACGGTTGGATGGATTTTGTTAAAACTTGACATACAAATGTATATCTCAAGATATTTTCTGATAATTTAACCCTAACCCCCAGATTAGGGGTAGTTTAAAAATATATATTTTTATTTTAATTTTTTTAAATAGCTTTTAGTGAGTTTGTTTAAAATGTATATCTGGGGAGTGTTTTACAAGAAAAATAAAACTTTAAACTTCTTCTTAAGGTAACATTCGTTTAAGGGTTTACTGATCAGTGTTTTTTTTTTAAATTGAATATTTAAAAAATGGCTCTAATGTTGGTTCAAAAGTGTATCTAAAAAATTTTTCACACTATTCTGTATTTATATGTAATTTTTACACTATGCTGTAAATAATTATATATAAATATTTATTTGTTTTTCTAAAAAAAAATTCTTTTAGTAGTCTACTGAAAACTGATTTCTGTACAATTTAATTTTTTTTTGTTTCGTTTTTTGACATCAAGTATTCTCTAAGGGTTTTGTATAAAATTCGTACCGGAAGAATATTTTACAGGGTTGCCACGTACCTGAAACTTTGGGGAGGGAGGTGGGAATGTAATTTTTTTTTTGTGTCTGTATGAAACCGGAAAAACACAGGGCATTTCGCAAAATCTAGTAAAAAATACTGGAGGATTTGTTAATTTGAGGCATTTAACTGAAAGCTTGAAACAGATATTTATATACAAAAAAGTTAACTTAATAATTAGGCATGCTGATTTGTGAAGCCACCGAAGATGTATTTCCTCATCGATCTTATATCATCCTGATTTGAACATAAGTTACATGACTTCCCACTTAGTTTGATGAAAATTTAAATTTTATTACGCTTTTCATCAATCTAATTTTCCTGAAAAATGAGTTATTTCTGAAAAACCGGGAAAACACAAAGAATTTGGTAATAAGGAGGTATTGGCAATACTGTTTTACCTGATCACTAATAATGTATGTTTATTCTCCTAAGATAAGCTTAAGTGTAGGTAGCCTACGATAAATTATGAATAGCTTGAATTTTTTTTAAATTGGCTTTGAAAATATAATTGAATTGAGTATCTGGAAATAGTTTTAGTGATAAATCAGAACTTTTTATCTTTACGAATTAAAAATAATTTATAGGTGGCTTGCAAATAAATTATTTTTGAAAAATTTATATTTTATAAATCTATATTTGATCAATTTGGTTTAGTTCGATAACATAGGCCCTATAAAGACTGTTTATTGTGATTAATAAGATGATGATTGTTGTTATGAGAACAACTTATTTAAGGGTTGTTTAATGAAATCTATCTGTGAAAATGTGCTGCCAAGCTTTAATATACAAAATGAGAAAGTTTTTGTGATTGTGTTTCACATGTTACGTTTAGATTAGATTATTGCATGTATTTTAATTTTATGATATTGAATACATTTTATTGATCAGTTTAATTTGAACGATATTTATTATTATTATTATTATTTAGCATCACGTATTACTACCCGTTCGGGTTATACGCTTATGTACCAATTACGCTAATGGATTAGGAATTGGGAAGGTTGAATTTAAAGGAAGTGAGCCCACATTTGCGGCGTGGAGAGAGAGTGGAAAAACCATTTAGGGAAAACCACCCCCAGTTAACCCGACCGAGATTCGAACCTCAATCTCCCCTTCCTTGGCAGTTGAACTCAACATGACTAGCGTGTTATCTAACTACGCCACTGAGGCAAGCCTGAACGATATTAATAATGGTAATTATAATAGTATTTCATATTATATTAAATTTCGGATTACTGCCTATAACCAATAAGCTTGATGTTGCTCTAAGTGCATATTCGCTTTATAACAAGCACACGTGTATTGATACATCATCTTTACTGCTGCCGTCAGCCATAGCAAACCTACTGCCCCTTTTCCCGACTCATCCCTATTTCATCCACCTTATACAATAAGACTCCTGAAAGTCCCGTCGGAGTCTAAACATCGGATATCGAAGACCGCTTGTTGAAAGAAGGAAAGAAAGGACACCGCATCTTTTCTTGAGAGTGGAGGGGTGCGGGTAGAGTGAGATGACTACCACAGGCCCCCGGGGGCAAGGGGGTGGTAGGAGGAAGCAGGGTGTACTTTCCAAGGAAGTAATTCAGAAACCGCCCAGACGACTCTCGCTCTAAGAGGGTTTTCCAGTTGAGTGTGCAGTAGTGCTGATCCATCCACAAAAACATATACGAAACAATATTTTTTAAATGCCAAACATTTTGGATCTCGTAAAATGACGTTACATGTTATCTTGCGTTGGAACCAGAGGCGTAACGGGATTTTGATTTTTTTTTTCTTTAGTGAGGGTGTGAAATTGTTGATAATAACTACGTATATGAGGGTTCAGAAAATCTTTTAGAGAGGTCAAAGGCAAATTTTTAAATTTTGCAAATCTTTAGAAGTTATTAAAGCAATGTTTTCACTGTAGCTGTAGGTATTTTCTCATAGTTAATATAAAGTTTTCTTAAACAGTTCACAATTTACCTATATATCAATTTTTCACAAATATACATTATATAATAATCAACCAATAGATCGTAATGTTTTGTTTTTTTCCTTAATGCAAATTCGTGTTACGCTGATATCGATAGGGATGAGAAAGCTAGAACTTAAACTAAATATACCAGCAGTTGAATTGAGGAAGAGTGGGAAACTATCCAGCAAAAGCACCCTAAGTAGACCCAGCCGGGATTCAAACAACTAACTTCCTGTTTCCGGTATAATTTATGAGCTTGACAAAATATTATGCTAAACAGCCTATGCGAGTAGTATCTTATTTTACTTTTAGTGGATACAAATAAGGCCATATTATTTTTGGTACTGCTTCTTACTACCCGTTCAAGATATACATTTATGTACTAATTTCGCTAGTGTTTTGAGGGATTGCGAAGACTATATTTATAGGAAGTGTACCCTCATTTTATTGGAGGGAGAGTGGAAAACTATTTAGGAAAAAATCACCCTCTGTACACCCTACTGAGGTAAGAAGTTTGATATCCCCATAATCGATTGTATAGTCTACTACGAGAGTATCGCGTTGGACCACGTGGCCACCGGATCCGTGAAGCGGATAGGACCATGCGATCATTAATCAAAATTTGGGTTGTTAAAATAAATACAAATTGTTTTAGTAACCTTTGCAACTTCCAAAAAGTTATTTTTCTGGGACCACTCTTAATATCTTTTTGTATCTTGAAGAATCTTTAAGAGAATCTTCATAATTATTGTACACTAGCAAATATTAACAAAATATCTTTATATTTGGCTTTAAATAACAACTTTGACATCATCTGTGAAAATGAGAGAAACATAATAAATACATCCTATGGGATATAAATGATTATATTCATAATGTGAGCTCAGTATCTTATAATGGTGGGTTTAAAACGTTATTTTAAAAATTATGTTAAAACTGAAAAAATTTACCCAATTATGTTTATACTTTATTGTAGTTTATTATTTATTATAACCACGTCTTACTACCCGTTCGAGATGTACGCATTTACGCTAATGTGTAATGGTAGGGTGATTGTGAGATGAAATGAAGGACCTACAGTTTAACGTGGAATCCGAACCACGGTGGTGGCCTGGCATTCTACACATTCACAAGTTGTGATTAATACATGTCTTGTCAGAGGTGAAGGAAGGGTTGGTAATCAGATAAATTTATCACAGTTGATGCTGTATAATGCTATAAGTTATAGCTACAGAACATGATCATTTATGTATTCGTCTGCCTTTCTTCACTCAATGCAGTATATAAGGTTCATTATCGCCTAGGCCTACCTAGTTTGAATGTTTTTTTAGCATTTTGTTTTTGAATAATATAATAAAATAATATACTTTTTTAAATCAACCGTTCATATTTTCAAGAACATAGTTAGAGGTATCCCATAATATTTTCACTGTTACATAAATAAAGGCTTTGCAAATTTAATTTATTTCAAGGGGTGTGTCAGAAAAACCTCAGTAAAAAAGGAGTTGATATAGTCATAAAATAACGTGTAAACTTTCAAACACTATTTTTTCTAGACCTTGAAACTATAACTTTGAGAAACCACAACAATTTTTCCCCACATAAATTAAATAATATAGTATAATCTAATAGGATGAAATAGATTAAAAAAAACTAACAGGATTAAATACAGATAAAATCATCAAATTAATACAACAAAACCATTGTTGCAATTTAAATGTATGGCCCAACAACTATTATCCATCTTACCATTACTATGACCATTAATTACTATCCAAATACAGTGGTGATAAAAAATACGTTTTACCAACAGATACACATTATTAATTCTCTCTTAATGTTAACAAATAACTTTAAATTTAAATTAAATTTCAAAATGTGAATAAATGGCATTTAACAAAAGTGGATAAGCAGACAATAATATTGCTCCCATTTAGTCTGGTTTTCCAGTAATAGGTAGTCGGAGCTACTATCCCGACCGAGTGCTATGAATAATTTTTTTCTGTATTTTCCATTCTCTATATACCGAAATATGGCTAAGTTTTCACTAAATTATAAATTCCTTATCCCTACCCCATTTTTGTTAATATTCGGATAGCCCAGACTCGTGGTAGGACCCAGAGAACGTAACAAATAGTAGTAATAATAATTATTATTAATATTATTGCCTCCATTAGAAATGTAGCAGACGTGTATTTATGCCTCATTGCACCTTAACAAGCTGGTCCACTAGTCTCTACACTGTTTACTCAACCTACCCACTAATCGTGCATTATAGAAGAACACGGCTACCCCATTGAAGCGATACTCAGGCGAATAATGTGTTAGTGCTACTTTTTCTAAAACTCATCACGTGTTAAATGAGTCGTACGTGCACCGCTGGAACGTGGAATAGTTTCGTTGCTATCCGACGCGTGACATAATTCAGGAGAACCCATTATCTCCCTCCCTTCTGGAATGACTATACATCCGCGGCGTGGACATTTATGCAGTAAATGGGTAGACATTTGTTTTCTACAGTTGTGAAAATTATAATTTATAGATTCACTTGTATGGACTCACACTTTAAGACATGTATGTGTTCAAAAGCTCTAACTATTGCCAGATGATATCAACAGTGACCTCTAGGGGTCATCCACAAACCATGTAAAGCAGCAGGGAGGAACGGGGACAGGGGGCAGGGACTGAGGTGTAGCTTTAATGTCTACAGAATGTTACATATTATGGGGAGAGTTCTACGTAATACAGATATTATCCTTTCTAATTTTGAAAATGTATTATTGTTCATGTTTACTCCATTAATAAACATACTTATAGATAACCTCAGAATTAGATTTATATAAAATCTGGGTATCTTTTTCTTAGTGTCGCATAAGCTTCCCTATGAATTAGTTACATAACTTTTCACAATAAGAGTAAACGTAACACAGGTTAATGTGGGATTGAGGAAAAGGGGGGGNGGGGGGGGGGGGGGTAGTTTTCTTAACACGGTGATCTAAACAGTTCTTGAATACCTACGAAGGGTAACTTGGAATTTAATTTTTTCTCTCTATTTAAAATGTTTGTCAACCAACAAATGCTGCTTTTCTCATGACAGATATTCAAGAACCGTTTATATCACAGTGTGAAGAAATTTTTACTCAATGTTTCTATTGAAGTAATATTTCATTTATTATTGACAAAAAATGTTCGCTATAAAAACTGCTAAAAACACTGACTTCTTCTAGCGTCCCCTACAATACCACCATAGAGATACCTTCAAGAAAAATTATTTAAATTAAAAAAATGGGTAGGCCTACTTATATAAGGGTACACTTACAAATTATGCAATAAGTCCCTAAAGCATTTTGACCACGAACAAGACTACTCAGGTGATAATATGTTCTTTTTATATAAATTATAACTGGGATTTTTTAAATGATTATATTAAGTCTCTTTCTAAAGCAGCAAATATTAACTTTGCTCTCTAGAGCAATTTGATAGGTTTGCTATTAGGGACTTCTCTTTAATATAGGTTTTATTTTTAAGTGTAGTTTTCACTTTATTGATCCTTTTATAGAGTTTGCAGAGGGTTAACGACTAACCTAAGTTCTTATAAAAAGTCGTAACATTTTTAAGGGTTTTGTCCTTTATATATATACAATTTTTTTTAAAAGTTTGATCAATGAAACTTGATATTTGGTGAGAAATTCAGGTCACATTTTTATTCCCACAACAAAAAACTTTAGTACTTCGTTTTGCCCTCTTCTGTTCACTTTTTCTAGATCACTTGTTTCCTTTTTATAAAGTCTTCGCTCTTTATAAACACCGCGCAAAGAGCACGTAAACAATTAATCGATCTCCACTAAGAACACTTTAGTATGGATGTTCACAGGGTTGCCACGCATCCGGGAACCTGGAAAACACAGGGAGATTCTTAGGTCTGGCAAAACAATGAAAACTCAGGGAATATTACAAAATATAGTAGATAAAAAATATTGGAATAGTTATTAGTTTAGTACATTTAACAGAAAGCTTAAAATAATAGATATTCACATATTAGAAAAAATAAACTGAAGAATTAAGCCCACCGATTCAAAAATGTCTTAATACCCCTTAAACAAGTGGAAATGCATACTCGTATTGTCATTTTTCAACCCATCGATCTTAAATAATTCTGTTTTAAACATATGTTACCTGACTTCACAATAGTCAGTTTGATGAAAAATAAAATCTTATTAGGTACTATTTTCTTCAATCCTTCTGGAAAACACAGGGAGTTTGATATTAAGAAAATATTGGCAACACTGGTTCAGCTGACATGGGAATAGTTTGAAACTGGGTGTCATATGTCGAGTAAGGTTAATTTTGAAACGACTACTAAAAAAAATGAAAGATGGGTTTCCAAATAAAAGGTAAATATTTGTATTAATATTAAAAAATATTTTATGCTCTCACCGTTTGTTCAAAACCAATACTTATGGTGGGGTAGAAGGAAAATTAAGATAAAGGCCATACTCTTACAGTCTTAATAACATGAAAAACCTTTTTAGTGCAAAATAAATAAAATATTTACCGATAGACAAATAGTTTAATTTTCTACTCATAGTATTCTCAACAATTCATGAATATCTGTCATGGCCATAGCTGAATTCAAACGGGACCTTTTTTTCTTCGTCTAGTATTTTTATGTTTAAATTCAAAGATGCTCATGACGAAAATTCAAAAACTTTTGTGACTACTCATATGTGTAGAAAATTAAACTAAACGTACTGTATACACTGAAGCAATATTGATTTTGGTTAAAAACTTGGTCAAAAAATATGTAAAAATACGAACTTTAACTCGTATATCCCTCCACCTCACCTTAAAATTCGGTTAGTATTAAAATTATATTTTGGTTTTTTCTTAGTAAATCGCATCCATCACCAATTATTTCAAAAATAATTCTTATATTTACTGACCAAATTAACCTTATTTAATAGCTATACTAAAACACTTAACTAGAAATGATAGGTTAAACCTGTAATTTATATGTTGTGCACATTAAGTTGGTAGGGATGAAAAGGTAGAATTTAGAGGAAATATAATTGTGTGGAAGGAGAGTGAGAAACAATTCAGGAGAAACCACCCTTAGTACATCCTTACACCCTGTCATCGGTAAACCAGAGATGATCATGTTATTATTAGTATTAGTATTACTAGCATCGAGGATTACTACCCGTTCGGGTTATACGCACTTACGCTAATGTGTTATGGTAGGGTGGTGATAGTGAGATGAAATGGAAGACCTATAGTTTAACGTGGGATCCGAACCACGTTGGAGGCCTGGCATTTCCAACATTCACAAGTTGTGATTAATACACATCTTGTCAGAGGTGAAGGAAGGTTTTGGCAGTCAGATAATTTTTTTCCGGGACCGAGGATTAAACCCCGGACCCCAGAAAAGGAGTTCGACACCTTAGCCCTAGACCACCAGGTCACCGATGATGATTTTGTTGAGGACTTAACTAACTTGTCTACCAATATAGGTAACCACACTTTTTTTTTACACTGCTCCTGTTCAGGTTTCACGTATGTACTGATTACGGTGAAATAGTTATAAGGAAGGTTGAATTCAAAGGAATCGTATCCACATTTTCGCGGAGAGAAACTGTACAATAATTTGGGGGGAGCCAACCTCAGTACACCCGACCAGGATTTGAACCCCAATCTCCCTGTCACCAGCAGTCTAGTCCAACATGAGAGTGAGACCTTAAACCAAATGGCCACTAAAGCAGACGACACTATTATTTGGATGATAAGATATTATAGTGGATCAAACGTATTTTTTTAAATTTCAAACAAGGAAAAGACCAAAACTAATATAGATAATATAGATTAATTCCAATTTACTTTGTGATTTTATAGATTATTATGAAATATTTTAATGAATATAACTATAGCAGTCCAAATTTCAGTGTTCTAGTTGATCCCACACCAGATGACAGCTTAACTTGCTCTCATTTTGTCCAAGCACTTGAAACATGGCTATAATATTTCCTATATGCCTTCCCTCGAGTTTATTAAAGTCAAATGTTGTGTAGGACAATATACATTTAGTGAGTTTTTATGTCAATCTCTATGCTTTTTCTTATAATTGATAATATTTTTAATAATCGAAAGAATTAAATTTTACCTAGCCTTTGAATTCTTAGCATTTTAAAAGTTTTGCTTTGTCTTCGGCTAGCATGTGAAGAATTACTATCACATCTCCAACCTACCCAATTTATACTTTAGTATCAACCTTCCCAATATTCGTTCTAACATGCTTTTGTCACTAAATATTTGTGAAAAATATAATAAAATAATAAATTAATATTAATTAGGTGACTTCTAGTTCAATGATAAGCTTAAAGGCGATGAAACCACGTGTTTTAAACTACAGTAGACCCGTGGCTTCTTTGGTCCTGACTGAAAGCTCACAGCTGACTTCTGACAGTCAACATTTAGGTATATACCAAAATTTTTACTGTCAGAAGTGACAACTGTTAAACAAATGTTTTTGCAGATCATATGGTTCAGCGTATGGATACATAATTTGGTCTGGTATTTTTTCAAAGCCGTCAGCTGTGTGTTGTCAGTCAGCACCAAAGAAACCATGGAGCTACTGTAGTTCATATTATATCATATTATCATGGCTTTTATGTAAATACGTATACAATATTCTATTCATATACCTACAAATTGTGTCCAACCGTAAAAAAAAAGTAAATTTGATTCAATTAATGTATGGCGTATTAAGTTTGTCTTTAATAAAACAAATAAAACCTTCCTCTTGGACCTTTTAAAGAATTATATAAAGTAGAATTCTAAAAATTGAAATGTTCCTTTTTGGGTTATAAACTTAGAAATATCTAAGATTGAACTTTTCAAACTATAAGTACCTTCTTGGTACCCTTCTGTGAATCAGAACAACGAATCGAGTTCGTTAGCAAAATGTGTTTGAGGATATTGTTTCTTCCTGAATTTGATACCTTCATCTCGTTCTATTTGTACGTCTTTTGTTTGAAGACCATTTTTATTACTTTTATATAGTCTAATGTTCCACAGAATCAGATAAAGAAAAAAAAACTTGCAAAACGTTTGAGATTGGAAGATTGTAATGATTTCAATGTTGACATATTTCGGTTTTCAGTCTCTATGAGGAAATTTGTAGCTCATCAATAGAATATGTTTCAGACGGTTGGGCATGTGGAATAAATGTTTGGCACATCTAGCATAGTTTACCGATGACGATGAGGTCGGGGCTGGAATCCTGACTCTTTTCATTTGACATGGTACTGCAGAGCCATGGGAACAAACGGTTACCTTCAAGAATTTTTATTGTTTTCCAATTTTATTTTTGAAAATGGTTTGTTCAAGAACAGAAGCATGTTGATTAATTTAAATTTTTTATATAGACATCTCCTCTATAATTTTACCAGTGATCAAATATAGATAAAATGAACATTTTTCAATATAAAACTGTCGGCTGCATAACAAAAAATAAGAAAATGTAACAATTAATAAACATCGATACATTATATTAGAAGGGGTGTTGAAAATATTAACATAGAAATTTCACTCTATCTCGAGGAAATTGATATTTCCAAACACGTGATTTTCACGCAAGTCCTGTCCGGTAGCTAGTGCCATCTACGTTTATCCGTGATCCATCTGTTCTTGTTGGCATGGAAGGATACTTTGATTTGTTGTGAAGCCACGTCACGCCTTTCACCCTCCAACCCACCATCCCACAAAATAGGTCTTAGACTTACACTCGACAGGGCCAAGGGCCTTAAGTGATGATAAATGGATGGCGTGTGAAAAACAAAGACGCAACAGACGGTTAAGTTTTATTCAAAAGTAGTAGACTCCCTCTAATAAGATGTAATTTGTGCTAATTTTTTTTTATAAAAATGTATCTGTATGTATGCCTGCTATTTTTAGATTTGTTTAGGTTTTTATTTAGTTTGAATTAAATATTTTTATTTTAAGCTTTAAATTAATTTAGATAAAATGACGTTCATTAACATTTGATTACAAAATATGAAGAATTTGTGTATTTGTCTGTCTTTTTGCTATAAGCGTTGCGCGATATCTATCGCACACAGAGACCTGAAATTTAAAAATTAGTAGCCTCTGTGCACGAACGTGTACACATTGAAACAGGAATTAAAAAAATTAGGATTTTATTTTTTTTATTTATTAAAAACTCGGCTGGAAGAAATAAAATGAAGAGATTTTTTTCTGTCTGTTTGAAGCAAATAAAACCGTTGCCAGGGGTAACGCTGGGTACTTCTGCTAGTAATCTATAATACTATATGATTATTTTTCTTCTAAGATCTCAAGTGGATCACGTCACTTTTGTAGAAAATTGTTTAAATTATTGTTCAGTAACTTTTTATTTGTTTTAATAGATAATTTTCTGTCTACTTAATTTTACACTAAAAAAAAAATTTTATAATGTATTATGTTGGTTCTTAAGGTTGATAGGTCTAGGGAATTATCCTCGCAAGATACTTGACTGTTTTATTATTTCATATCCGATTTGATCAACAGCATCAATAAAGGGTACTCGTTAGAAATAATCAAATTAAACTATCTAATATCTGTAGAGCTGTATCTATTTCTGAAATGACTTAAAAAAATAATCTCTAACTTAATAGCCACATTTAACTAAGCTATCACTTAATAATGTTATTTAGGTAAGTAGGTATGAGGAATGTAGAACTTACCTGGAGTAAAATTGGAAACAATGAATAATTACCCTCAGTACATCCGGCTGCGATCCGAACCTTGACCTTTCAGTTACCGTCAAATCAAACTATAAAAGCTTGACGTTTAGTCTGCATGTCCCCCGCTATGTGTGAGATGAACAATTAAACACAGACAATGCATAGCTCACCGCTAATAAAATGTGAATACAAACTAGTTTCCAACATAGTTTGAAAAAATATTAACAAATTAACTTAAATCCAGCCTTGGGTGTAGATATATATGGATTAGGGGAGTGGGTGGCCACTTAAGAGGATAAAACGCACAACAAAAAGTACAATTCACCAAATTTACACCGCCAACCAGTTTACTGCATTTAATAGGAACTAAGAAGTTAAATCATACATACAAAATATAGACATATTGCATTCTGGAAAGAAGCAAAAATAAGACAAGTTAGTTGTAATTGGCCACAGTACACTGGACGTTGTTGATGACAACAGAGCAAACACCTCCAAAATTTCGAATACTTTATCAACAGTATCAACGATAATTATTAATCACATAATCGTCACAATTTTTAAAATAAAATAGAGTAATCCTTAATTATAATATTTATGTGTAAAAGGGTGCCCCGCTTTGGCTGGGGGGCCCAGAAAAATGGTCCCTTTTGCCCCTTTATAAATCCGGGCCTGCTTACACCGATGGGCCCGCAGTTTAAATGGTAGGCTCATTTAGTCTCGTCTGTTGGTGGAGGAGATAAAAGTGTAAAGATGCCCGGCTTCGTTTATTTTTTTATTTTTTTTGCTAAGTGGTTTTCATCTCTTCCTATACGCAAATGAGGGTAAATTTAATATAAAAGAGGCCAATATTTTTTTATCGCTATAAATTATAGTTAATATAAATGCCTATAATCCAAACGGGTGGTTTGAGACCCGGTGAAAAATGAATTAATCCACAAATATTCCACTACATAATCTACTTTCATACTAGCTTTCTGAAATAATTAAAAAGGGTAGTTAGGTTTTAGTTTCAATAGTTTAAAACTTATTTAATATTAATTCATATATTTCGTAATAAGCACTGACCCCCAGACATTATTTAGTTTTGAGCAGCTTTATTAATGTACTGTAAGTAGGTATCATCTACTATTCCGTTGTGGTGTTGAAATGGAAATCTGTTTATTTTTTGCTACCGTCACAAAAGTCAACATGCTCTTCCATTGTTTCATCCTCTATATTCGTTCTTTTCTCTTGATCTTTCTTTTGTCATGTTTTATTTAGACATGCAGCTCTTTCCTTACAAAGAATACAGCAAAAAATAATAATATCACTCACTTTCTAATAACCAGCGGCAGACATTATTTGTTTTTTTACGACTAATATTTTTTAATACAAAAAAAGTTTACGTTAGCTAGTATTTACAGGCAGAACAAATGAATGTTAAAACATGGGTAGCTATGTCATTTGTTTGTGAAGCCAGTTAAGCAAATGTATAATCATTCATTACTTTTTTTAAACTTACTTGTGTTGTTTTAGAATAGTTGATGACTTACAAAGCGATATAAATAAATGTTGTTTTGACGTCGTTCAACCACTAAGAATTATTTTACATATTTAAGAAAATGATTATTATATCCTACTAAGCCTATCTATTTACAGACATTTCTAGAATAATTATTAATTTGGTGTTTTAATTTAAATGTACGATGCAAATTTAATTTTTATCAGGTAACATTTTTAATACTGAAGGTACAGAAATAAGTTTGAAGTTCATATTTAAAGTTTGATAGAAGTTTGACCACTATCCCATAAATATATTCTTAAATAATAAATAAAAATGTAACTGTTGATAGTTTTGTGGTTAATAAATAACTGGCTTTGAAATACATAGTTAAATAAATTACAAAAGTAATATATATATATTACAAGAGTAATNTATATATATATATATATATATATATATATATATATATATATCTACAAATAAATATATTTAATACTAGAACTCGAGAACAAAATCCTCAAATAACTAATTAATTGTATATACAAATATGGATTCAGCCATGAAATTGAAAAATCTTAAATACTTTTAAAAATTATATCTCTTTCTGGTTCTAGATAAACAATGTAAGATGTTACATAAATCGCTAAGAGATGCATAGTTCTTCTACTATAGTGAAATCGCTGTTGGACGCATAGTTGGACACTATAGATAGTACTAATAATAACATATATAAGTAGGTTATAACTTTTAACCGCAAAATAGTTAGTGTTTAATTAATTTTTCTTCTAGCCACAATCCTACTCTATATCAGTTATTAAAGCTACACTCTAATATTCTTATGACAAATAATTTTTCCTGCAATTATTACGTTTGACAAATCATATCAATGCCAAAAACACAGTTAAAATGATATAATTAATTTGTTTGTATATTTACACCCAACAACTTTTTGTCTACGTTTTAATCCAACATTCCTGTCAAGTTTCTATTATAGTTAATGGCTGACTAATAGAGCCGATCTAAGTTGACTGATAACGCAACAGTAACATCTGCTACGAACTACTTCATAGGAAATTTTGCTAAGACAAAATGATACGGATAACTTAGTTCCAATCAATCTATAAAGTTATAATGAGAATCTAACAAGATTAAACCCCACTCTCCTCTCTAGTCAAAAAGTTCTAACTTTTCCCATTATTTAACTTTTAAATTTTATAACACTCCGTAATAATCGTACTCAACGGCATGGGCACGGTATAGTAGGATTTAACGATAACTGGTGGACCATCGCTGAAACTTGTCTCCCTCCCCCCCCCCCT
>CABEEJ010000489.1:29979-63359 GCA_901482245.1 Timema douglasi | reverse complement strand
CACACACACACACACACACACAAAGATAATATCAGCACGTGACTCTCAAATTACCTCGACCTAGTGCAGTGTTCCTAGCACCACTCATTCCCACCGTGAAGATACGTAATAATGGGAAAGCGGGAAGAACCTAGGTTTTACCAAAAATGTATTCTCACTCAGACCCTGTGAAAATACTGGTGCAATTTCTCAAATCCTTAGCTTTATTTATTTTTTATTATTAATCACCACGTATTACTTACTACCTGTTCAGGTTGTGTACATGGTATTTGCCGTCTGGAAATAATCGAATAAAATAGTAGTTTTGCAAAATTTAATTAAATATTTTTATATTTGTTATATGGGACCACTTAAATGAAAGCTTAAAATAGTCTTCGGATGGACAAATATGTGATCTGAGGAACCAAGGAAACAACTTTTAGTTTTTACTACCCCTTAAAAAGTGTTGTGAAGTGACCAGATGTATTTCCCCATAAATCTTAGATTATCCAGTTTTAAACATAAGTTCACATTAATTAGTTGATAAGAAATTAAATATTATTACTCATTTTTAAAAGATAACCCTCTTGTAAAAATAAGACTTACTCATTCTGTAAACCTGGAAAACAAAGAGGATTTGGTGGTAAGAAAATAATGGCAACAATGGCTAATATAATAACTACGCTAATGTGCTATAGTGGAGGTGCTACACAGCAGAAATCATTAAAAAAAACTGCATATCGTGATAAAAGAATCTCCATTGGTAAGAATTGTAATGATATTGGTTTGGATTACTATAAATTATGTAAAAAGTCATGGATGAAGGTAAATTTCATTTAAAGTAATATATGTAGAGTATCCTTTTAAGATTCATCCATGAAGAAACACGCGCTTCTCAGAAACAATGTGAAAAGGATCTAACCACTAAAATATATGTTTTATACCATCTTTCCTGTTAAGAGGAACAACTTCCCAGTAGGACCTATTTGGCAGAAGACGCATATTCCCTATACCAATAAGAAGCTAGCATTCACAAAACCTGTCGCCAGGACTCTTTCTATTAGTTGGTTTTTACACTGTTGATGAGGGGAGAAAAAGGCAAGGGGTATGTCATATAGGGGTATGTCATATATAAACCATTGTGCGTATGTTTAAGGCATCTCCGGGATCCAAACATCTACACCGAGATCCCGCTCACGCACGAGTCAGTCAGAGCCACACACTGGCAGTCACAGTCTAAGATAACTTACAATAATATCACAAGTGTGTAGTGATATAAAACATTTAATTGGAATATGTATACGTAGTTAACAGGTGTCATTTAAATAAACCGTGTGTGAATAAACAGCCATAAACAGTTCTCTTTCTTCAATTTTATTAATATACTTATTTAATTAGTGCTCGAACACGGAGCTATAGACAGCTGGTTAAACGGTATCTTTTCCGTACAGTGATCATAGGCGTTCGATTACGGATCTATAGACAACCTGTACATCATCACAGCATTATTATATCAGGAAATTAATCCACAATGTTTCAATCGACGCCCAATGCGGGGTGATTGATTACATAGTTTTACAATTGACGCCCAAAGTGCGGTGCCATTAATCCATAGTTTTACAGAATGTAGTTCAAGGTTGTACAATGAAATTAATATGGGGAGGCATTTTCAAAAATTATGATAATCCAATATGGTGGCCATATTTCAAAATGGCTACACGTGTTGAGGTTTTGTCGAAACTATTTTCTAATCGTCATACAAGAGAGTGTTTTATATCGATTAATATATTTTTGAGGTCAAAGATTTCATTTTTCATGCTAAAAATAGACAAATATAATATAAGTGCTCTTTTGTCACATAAATGGAATAAAGTAGAAGAAAGGTGAATTTCTATTTTCTTAAATGTGTATTTATTGATTCCCAAGTAACTGAATATTACAAATTTAAAGATTACTTTTTAAAAATCGGCCAGCACTACATCATTTTTCCATTCGTTTTTACATTTACACAATAGTGTGCAAAACAAGCCAACACGTCTGAATCCACACTTGTACTTACAGACTTTGCACATTCATTTGATTAGCTCTTTACATTAATCAAACATTTCTGGCAGAGCCGACCATTTCGTCTACCATGATACATCATCCAACCACTATCCCCATTCTGTTGGAGATGTTACACATATTGTGCGTTTGTTTGCTTGTCCCCAAATGTGTCCAACTTTGAAAGTACTACGTAATACCTGCTGTTGTAATGTACCCTTTGTCGGGGGCAGACTTTTAAGCGGACAATTTTGGGTAATGAACAACTCTTGTCTTGCATCATTAACACTTGTTTTGTTACTGGTTTAACAGTACAGTAGTACTATGCATCTTTAAATAATGTTTAAAATTTCCGTAGGAGTGGAAATTTGCGGTTGTGATATGAATGAAATATCAGTAGTAACTTCTTTAAAGAGCATCCATATCTTCCAAGCTGTTTTTTTTGTCTTTCCTGTGAAACTAGGATTGCAACCACAGCCTGTGAAAGCATGAAATCCTGGTAAATCAATAGCATTTCCCCCTCCAATTGCTTCAGCTATGGCGTGAACCAGAATAAATCTATAATTCTTTCCTGTTCTAAATACAAACAAAACTTAACCAGACTCTTTGTTGAAAAGCTAAATAAGTAAGCGATTGCTAAAACTAAGATCACTACCTGCAGTACATATAGAAATATTAGTGAAGCCATTTTCTGCCATGTCTTGGAGATGCAATATTATCCTTATGTCAGCTTCTTCATGACCACGGAAAGTAACATCACTTAGGGAACATTGTGCAGTAATATTTTCTTTAACCTCTTCACCTACAGTGGTTACAAACTGCATATTTGTGATAGTATATATTGCTAAATCTCAAAATAGACCAAAGAGTTCTTCCTTGTTACTGTAATTTCTCAAGAAATTTTGCCAATACTTGTAAACTCACGTATGAAAGTTTCCCCCGCCCCCTTATTATCACCCAATAATAATAGACAGGTTGGTCACAAGAGTTTTATTTAAAAAAACATAACAAGAAAAACTCTAAGATTGAGTGAGACATGAATAGCGTTAGGCGCAGGAATTGAAAACAACAATCATAGAATCATAATTTATGGAACATGAGGGACTCCTTCTCATGTTCTTAAACGCCGACATAAAACAAATCTTACAATAAAAAGTTAGATTGAACTCCTTACACATTCTATGAAAGTAATAATAAAGGATAGCCAAAATAACTTGTTATGTTAAAGGCATTTACACGCCACCACCGGTGGTTCTCGAACAGTGAACAAAGAGTTCTTAACAACATATATCTCTCCGGCCGTAATTGGGCGTAATATAAACAAACAACAAGAAATCAATTTAGAAATAAATGCCACAACTGGCTGCATTTACGTCAAATATAAAGCTCATATAAGTGAACAAACCTGACAACTCGCGGCCCTACATTTAACTAACTCTAAATAATATTGCAAATAGAAACACTAGCAAATTAACATCCAATAAACAACAAGAGATATAACAATTTAAATGTACATAATCGGCAGAGCAAAATATAACGACACAAGAAACAATAAAGGACCTAAGATGGCGGCGCTTCAAGGTATGAGATCATTCGTGAAGTGGAAGAAGCAGAAAGTACATATTATAATAAATAAAATAGTTATCTCAATTGATCACAAAGTGACGTTAAATAAATCATTTGGTCAAGCAGATAAAATAAATATATATATATATATATATATATATATATCCATGACTCGCAAGCAATTTAAAGGAGACCGAGAACAGTTAATTAATGAAGTCTTAAAATATAAAATCCTGAACAGTAATTTTTAATAGTTAAAGCCAAATGGAATTTTGATAGTATCGACGTAAACCTATTCTAACAACAAGGTTTCTCACAAAGTGATCGCAGAGAAATGTGTACCAGCATTACAGAACGATGCCCAATATAGACCATGACAAGTGAAGCCATGTGCTCTCAAGGCGCGGAACAAAGGAGGGGCAGAGGGGTAAGGGGTAGAAACCTTCCAGAACACACTCCAATAATCTATGCTTTTTTCAAACGGCGAGCTCAACAATATTCTGATAGCCTTTCAATACTGTAGGTGACGTGCACACAAGCTGCGCATATCATCCTTTTTTCTCGGGCGTGGTGAGGAATGAATCCAGGACCCTCGAGTTATTTCGATGTTGATAGTGCCGGGACGTGTTTTTGTAGTTGAACGGAGTGGATCGTGGCCGAGACGAGGTCAACTGGGGACGGAGTGGTGAACCAAACAATCTATTTTTCTTCTAAGTGTTGTAACAGGGTTACAAAAGCACCGGTCTCCTAGTGCCTTCTCCCTCTTCTGTCTAGTTTCACCTTCAATACTGGTTGTAATGTATCCATCCCAAATTAAATAAATTCTCTGACATCCCAAAGCTTAAATATCTTTACAGGGTGAAATGTGTTAGTATAATAATCACCAAATGTCTTTGAGGAGTGTGGTTTTAAAATGTTTGTAAGAACTGCACCATCATAAACTATAGCATAATATTCCTGGGAAGACATGGCCATTCTTGTCTACAATATATTCTAGAGTGTGTACTACGTCAGCTTTATTGCCTAATCAAAATGCCCCATTATTAAAAAGTGCAGGCGGAAATGGTTGATTTTCATATTTGAAAGAATTCTGAATATCCAACTGGTGATTCTGTGTAGCTATAAATAATCTGGAAAACAGCTGAATATATATTTTTTAAAGTCTTCAGTGTAGCATTTTTCTTGCTGATGCTCTTCGCAGCAGTGCTAAACAAGGTAATGTTGTTCTTTTTCAAAGGTTTAAATATTGTTGAAGAATGTATTACTAGTCTTTCCTCAATGAAACTGTGGAACAGCGTTATACCAGTCAACTCTGCTGAATATATTGTTGCATTAATTTTCTTGTGTACAATAATCATGCTGTCGATAGCAATAAGGCATCCACCATTTTATAAAATGGGTTTCTAAACTCTTTATTGTGTTGTAAAGTGCCCGAACTTTAGAGATATATTTTACTTGAAATGAGTGGTATTGCTCATGATGACATTGTTTGTTCTCTTCAGGTTTTACCTGAATGCCATTTTAAAATTATTTTATTAACAGACAGATATCTGGTCCTGCACTTATCCAACGTCTTAGTGCCAATGGATGCTATGTAAACCCTACTGCACTACCATCCCCTTTCACTATTGAATTATTTTGTTCATGTGCTTGGTCTACGCTGATTTCGAAGACGATTCTATTGGATTTTATTATTACAAACTCTCCTGAAGAAAATGAGCTATGTATGTCTGGTAGTTGAGTCTCTGCATAAAAAATGACTTTCAGATGGATTGGTAGCCAACGTGCATAGCTATGATAAGCAATCAAAAAAAGCATGGAATTATTTCTTTTAGGCAGTCACGATACACACAATAGTTTCCTTATCTGATTGAGTGAGCAAAGAGAAGCAATAGAATTTCAATATTAAGACAAGTCAGCCAATATTTGAACATGGCTCATTTTCCACACCATATCTCAAATTCAAGCTTGGGATCCATTTCTTGATAAGCATCATGAAACAAATAGTATATTATTGCAGCAGTTACTCGGTGAATTCCTTTCGCTTTTGTCACGTGGGTTACATTTAGATAGCCTTAAGCAGCACTAAAAGATGCAATATCAGTATGGAGGATTGCACCATTTTAACCACTTCCTGCCATCAACTGACCCAAAACTCAAAAGGAAAGCTTTTTCAATATAAAATGCACCGAATATCACCATTAACTTTGTTCGCCATATATGTCTTGATAATCTCAATGGATCAGTTTTGCTGCCACAAACAATGGTTGGTTCACCATGACAGAAATTTGATTTCCACTAATAAATTTAGTAATTTATTTCATTACGTTCATCGCAAGCTTAATCATAGCTATTGACTAAGAGTCTTCGTAAAATAGTAGTAAAAATGTTGATATTCCTGGAATAAAATTTGTTGGAGCTATTGGACTACTTGCATGGTAGACAGCCCACGATGAATCGAGTCAAAAATTAGTATCTTGGCTGATAACGTGTTTCAGCCATGCACTCTCTTCTTTATTCAGATTTGTTGTAGTAGTTGACAATATTTCTTTTGATGTTGCATCAGAACAAACTGGAATAGTAGGTTCTTTTGACTGAAGGAATGTTTGTTTCACCAAAGCAAATTCTTCTGGAAGACTTGGTACACTTCAAATTTTGAAGGCACTTATTTCATACTGCATAGTTTCTGTACACCTTACTTTTCCTAAAAATTCAGCTGTTGGATTTTGAAATATGAATATACTTGTCTCACGAAAAGAACCCTCTGAGGTTGAACTGCTGGGATTGGGATATATGTTATCACACGCTCCAATTGTGAAGATCCCTTCACGTGATTTTGACTGACACATTACATTTTCTTCTTGTAACTTAACTGTTATAACTTCACATATCACTGTTGAAAGTTCCAGCTCACGAGTGAGGTTGAAAGTCAAGTGAATGCATCTTTTCCACAATTTATTTTTTTCGCGTTTTTAAAAATATTGAAAGATCCATATAAATTGGCCGGGGGGTTTCTTATATTCCAAGTTGGCTTACGAGACTCCACATTAAATCAAATCAATTGCGATATTGTGAGAGATTGTTAGTTAACAATTTTATTGGCTTCAATATTAGCTTCATATAACAGCATATTCATGCTAGCAAGTAGGGAGTGAGGAACAGAATTACCCTGGGAGTTATTATCCAAACCACCATTGAACGAGCTCTTTTGTTGAAGCATATCTTTTCCTACCATATTTGCAACCCGCAATAAAGCAAGTGCTTCTTCATTTGATCATCTTTACAAGCTTGCAACATGGCGTCACCAACAGTGCTGTCATATGCCAAAATATACTCTATGTCAGACAGGTTTTCCGTCATATACGGGGAGTATGCAATATTCCTCCCTCGTAATCTTGAAGCGTGTACATCAGACATATGTATTTGCTCATCCACTCCTGTTAGCTGCATTAGTTACAACGTGTACATTTTTGTCAGGACACTCATCTTGAAAATTGGTTGTGTTTCATTTGGATATGTCATACTTCTCTCCATGAAAATGACTAATTCTGCAAAAAATATTCCCTCGCATATATGATCACTGCTTCTAGTTGTTTACATTTGATATCTCATAGGCTTGTTGTACAATCTTGCTAAGCACTTTGCATGGTATTTTCTATTCATAGCAATCATATCATCACCACCAAGTTTTGCTTGTAGAAAACTATTTCCTTGTTAAACGGCACACTCCCTCACCTTTTGATCAACATGCAACTTTATCACATTAAACAATTGATCATTACTGTTCACAGAACCGTAACAAAAGGTGCACACATTCATAGAACAAGATGATCCGTGTTTACGTTCCTGCAATTATGATGTCGGCTTTTCTTTTTCACCTTCAGAAAGTGTTTGTTTCTTTGCTCTTTAAAACATTGTGGGGTTGTAATTTAATGCACATTTTTTGTGCCACTTAGCTTATCTTTATAAAAATATTGTTTCCATCCAGCTAAGGTCTTCATCAAACATCTTAACATTAATATTCATTAGTAAGGCATTAATATCTTCAAAATTCTGTAAGCTTTTCGCAAGTGTTGCTTACCCAACGTTACGTGAAGACTTATTTTTATTATTTGCAGGACACACCAAATTGTATCACATGTCTTTAGGCACAGATACAAACTGTTAAATCAACAGATTTCGATTTCTTCTCATCCAGGTCACTGGCAGAAACTAATCGGAGGAGCCGCTTTGCCATTTTTAGAATACCATCTTAATGTACTCACATCTGAAAAATATAGATAACAGGTATTGGTATTATATTAGGTAGTATTGAAATCTTTTTAAAAGTAATACTGACATCTTTTTAAAGCAATCTTACATTTTTCCAAACGAACCCTAAATATAAATTCATTAAATTGCGATAAGAACGTCCCAATGTGCAAATAAAGACCAACTATATCCTCCATATTAATTCTTAGCCTATTTTTCATATTAAAAATGAAACCCTTGACCTCAAAAATCTATTAATTGATAAAAAAAACACTCGCTTGTATGATAATTAGAAAAAACGCTTGGACAAAACCTCAGCACGTGTAGCCATTTTGAAATATTGCCGCCATCTTGGATTCTCATCACTTTGAGCGATGCCTCCCAATCTTATTATTTTCATGGTATAGCCATAAACTGCATTATTACCAATGTGGATATTCTAATCACAATTTGCAACATTTATATATATATAGCACCTCTACTACAAGGGATGTTATCATAATGGCGGAAAAAAGTATTACAATTGTACTAATATTCTTAGTCCGTTTAGTTGATAGTGTAAAGATAAATTACGCAGTAATCCATAATAAAGTATTATTGGAAGATTTTTTTATACATTTTTGAATGGACTTTAAAATACAATAAATTTAATAAGACATATTTAACACATTTTAATGATTTTAAATCGATGTTGTTGGTCGAAAGTGGGCTTCCTATAAAAATTAGGGTTTAGCTTGCAATCATCTCTGTGTAGTGGACTGAAATAAGTCATGTGCCAATAGAGGAATGCATCTGTAAACGTAAGTTATTCTGACTTGCTTAGCGGTATAATGTTCTTAACACGTAAATATAACAATAAAATTTTACTTACAATCATGTGACTTGAATCTCGGTTGAATACACTTAGGGTAATTTTCCCTAAATACAAATGCAAGTACAACTAATCTAAATTCAACCTTCCTCGTCCATAACACATTAGAGTAATTAGTATATATGAATATAACCCGAACGATCAGTCAGACGTGTTGGCAAAAATATGCTTTTGAAAAGAAACTAAATATAAAAAACACAGTACTAAATGCTTACCTTAATTTACAATAACGAGGACCTTACAATCCTCAATAAAATAAGACATTCAAAACACCCGGATGTTAAATTGGAAGCGAGCACGCCACATCTGCATCGCACAAATCTTCTTTTCATTAACATTTTAGGAAGTAACTGCCAGAAAAATATGTTTCCATTATTCAAATTAAAAGGAATACCCACTCGCGCATCTAAGAGGGGCTAAGAGACAAGTTTGAATTAACAATGCAATCCATTACTCTTTAACGGAAGCGCCGCCTCACTTTATTTGATGAATATAAAGGTAGGGGCGCCCATTGTCGCTCGACACTTCTGATATTATCATTTTAATACTCCCTCATCCATCATATACTTGTGGTAGGATGGTTTGGTTAAAATGTAACAATACGATATAAATTATCTTGATGGCTAAAATATATTCTAGTTTAAAATAATAAAGTGTGTTTCATTTCACATTTGAAAGTAGACACACACAGTCAGAAAAATTGAACTAATTTTAAATATGGGTTGTTGCGTAATCTGGTGACAGTTTATGGTCGGTAAGGTACATAATATATGGTTCTATGTTTATAACAGATTTATCAACGGCTTAATATAATGCGGTAGTGATGGGAAAGGGTACGTAATTCTTGGATATAAATCATTAATTGGGAGCTACAACACTTAATAAACCATATTTTCAATACTAATAACATATATATTATATTTTGTTTATAGAATCTTTCAAACTATATATATATATACACGTACGTAACTCTTGGATATAAATCATTAATTGGGAGTTATAACACATAATAAACCATATTTTCAATACTAATAACAAATACATTATATTTTGTTGCTAGAATATTTCAAACTATATATATAAATCATTAATTGGGAGTTACAACACATAATAACCATATTTTCAATACTAATAACATATAGATTCTATATTATATATATATATTCATCTTCCAAAAGTGTATTACGAAATATTCACGCACACACACTTTCACAAAACAGATTAGCATTATAAATATATACATAGAAATTATTATTAAAATAAATCAATAGTAAATGCTGTCATAACCTTTTTAAATGCCTATTTTTATTTGAATCGTTATTTCACTTCTGTCATCCTTCAGGATATAGTACAGTCAAATTAGACCAATTTTTGACAAAAAAAAACCTTAATCGGTAATGATCTGAATTTTGGTATAAAATGTATACCAACATTCATTTCATTACCGATTAATGTTTTCTTTCTTTCTAATTTGACTGTGAGAGCCACATTTTTAGTGAGCGCGGGCTGCATTTGGTCCGTGGACTGTCTTAAAGTTGGACCACACTGATTTAAGCTATAGTTCTTTCAAACTTAAAAAACTCAGTCGCGTTGTTAATTATCATATCGGAATGAATACGGATTTACAATAAATAAGACGCATGACACTAAAAATAACCCACCAGAAAATGTTAAATAAAAGGTAGTTATAGAATCACATTTAAAAAAATACAGTAGACCACGCTGTTTTCACAAATCTCTATTTTTACTACCTTTTATAAAAGCCCAAATTTAAAAAAATACAATACTTGGTTTTTAGATAGTTATATTTTTACTAACTTAGTCACCTTCCCCAAAAATCACGTTACCTAACGCATTATGCTAGTAATAGACTGGACCGCTCTGACGGAAAGATCGATGTTCAAATCTCTAGTGCTGGAGTAGATTTACCTCATATGATTTATTACTGTGGTTTTATTATCTTCTCTACAGATTAATGTGGGTGCACTTTTAACTTCCTTATCCATCCCTACCTATTATATTAATCCTAGATGTCAATCGTATTAATAAATACTCAACTAGATGAGCTTGGCGTTTAGTACACGTACCCATAGATGTGGGATGTGGGATGTGGGCTTGGATAATAATTGACAATAATAATTGAGCTTAACAAAATATAGAAAGATATTGCTTCTCAAGAGCTTTTGTGGCTGAATTCAGCGATGAAGGCTGTTTTTATTTTCTCACACTCTAAACATGAAAATAATTCCCACCCCCCGATCCCCCCACGTCAAAAAAATAAACGTCTGAAAAGGTAAACTCAATCAATCAAGCTTCTTTTCGACATTCCCACTACGGAAATATTGTTAAAGTGTTTGAACTTGTGAAAGATCAAATACAGATTTTTTTTTGGTACTCAGTCCAATATTAAAAGTCCTCTTAGCATTTAAAGAATTGTTAAATATAAGATATTAAAAAAAGCGATCAAGAGCAGTAGAACGTGAAGTTATTGAAACATATAGAACATAATAGGGTGAGATTTTTTTAAAAGTTTTTTTTGATACAACAAAAGTATTAGCTAATCATAAAAGAGAATAAATGTTATTATTTGGTTTTAGTTTTTTAAATGAGTTAATTTCAGATGGTAAAATAATTCAATACAAAGTTATAAAAATGTATATATTTTCTCTACCAAACAAATAAGGTTTAGTGATCTTAAAATTAAATGAATTTCAATTAAAATAAAGTAAAATTCAATAAATACAGTAACAAATATATTATTTGTAATTTATTCATAAATATGTATAAAATAATGACTTTCAATTTCCATAAAATGTAAAATCAATCAAGCATCAAAAGCAAATAACGATCTTTATTTATTCCTTTGATTCCTTACAGTATTTGATAAAATTTATAGCATTGAAAAATAAATTTATCGAAGGGGAAAAGCCTTTAATATGACTAAAAAAACTGTTTGGTGAAGAATATTAAGTTGGTTACATTATCTTTGTTTGTGAATAATAACGAACTCCTCCGTAAAAATTCTCGTTCTTCTCCCAATACAGTTTATACAACTCTCCATCAAAGGAAACAAAGAGGCCCATGGATATCTATAAAAAGATTCTACTAAAGATTTTCCAAGCGTGGACAGATTGATTTATGAAGAGGAATTGGACATGGTCTCTACAAAGAATTGTCAATTTATTTTAGGCCAGATTATTAAAAAGATTCGGTCAGAGAAGTTGTTTAGTTACTAGAAATATGTGTTCAATTGGTCAACAGCTTAAATAGTTTTAATTTCAAAGTAAATAGCTACCACTTTAACACGTGGCAATATTCATATATATATATATATATATATAACATTTTTGTGAAAAACATTTTACAGGAATATTACAAATAAACATATTTTGACCAATGCACACAAAGAAAGGTTTGTCCAAATTTGTAAGAGAATACCTTCCATTCAACAATAAATCATAGTTAGCATACATGAAAAAATTATCTTTTAAAATGTAATTATAAAGATAAATTATTACGTAATAATAATGATAGTAATAATATTTACATACTTAACTCAATGGCAGTAGGAGCTCGAATGTTTATTGCCGCACTTACAAAAGTACGCCACCTACCCCTATCTAGCGCTAGTTGTATAAAGTCCACCTCATTAAACCCTATCTCTTTCAGGTACATATTAATGCTATCCTCACATCTCGGTCCAGGGTTTTTCAATGGTCTCTTTATCATGGGACTTTCCAGTCAACACCCTGAACACAGTTTTAGACTCTCCCATTCACACTGCATGTATTTCCAACCGTAATAAACGAGACTTGAACGTACAAACAGTGTCCTGTGATGAGAACAAGGTAAGTAACTCCTCATTATGTAACCTCCTCCAATTCCCAGCATCCTATTGCCTTTGTTTTCATCATGTTAAGCAGGGTCCACACTTGTAACAGTACATTGCTTAGTATCACTGTCGTGAACAGGGCTAGAGCGGGTTGACAATACGCGTGACATGTTTTAGACAACATCTTGGCCGAACGATCCTCGTAACGTCTCGTTCAAGATAGCGTTACATGTTTTCCATCAGTCGTGTGTTGTGGTGGTGGAATACAGACGTCAGGACTATGACTAAAATACAAGTAGCTGTTACTGCAGCTTGCGTTTACATACAGTGTGCAACGAACTAAAGATGGGAAAGAAAATGGTGGCAGAAATATCTATATACAAGAAGGTTGAAATATAGGGATAATAATTTGCTTACTGATTTTAAATTCCAACTCCAAAACAACGCGTTATGCTCATACGTTTCAAATAAATGAAAACATTTTCATCGGTCAATTCCATGTTGCAGCACTAAGAAAACTGAATGAATAAAATCCTAACCGTGACAGTGTTCGGTTCGTAGTAGCGCGTCCAGACATGCCGTGACTTCACCCGTTTCTTCATTAAATGCGACGGCGAAAAACCGACTAGAGGCGGATAGCAGCGAACTGATATGTGTAACATTTTCGTGTTCGCGTCGAGGTTACAAGGTCCCATCCAAATTACCACGTTCAAGACACGCGTTGAGGATACGCTACGATATACTGTTACAAGTGTGTACCCTGTTTAAGGTACGCTAGGTACCACGTTTCACACTCAAAGAAACAACCGCTAAAACTATTGTTTTGTATATTCTGAGTTTTACATTCCTTGAAAGCATGTCGGTGACCGAGTGATAGCGTTCACTTTCCCAGACTGTATTCTTATTTTGTTTTCCAATCTGATATCGTTAATGCTGATTAAAATTTTTCCTGAATATTTAAACTCATTAACCCTATCAAAGGTTCACAGTAATCTCTAAATTATGATTTCCAATCTGTGTTTTCTGTGTGATTATAATACTTAATCTTTTAGCGTTCACTTCTAGACCTATTTTCTTATTATTTTAAATAAAATGTCTTTATTTCTTAAAACTTCCTTACTATAACCCAATAAAACTAAATCGTCTTCATATTATGGGAGCTGCATTGTATCGTTTAATGTCAAGCCTTTCCTACTCTATTTCATTACCCAAATACAGTGGTTTTCAACCTTTTTCGGAGTGTGACCCCAATTTTTGCATCTGAGATTGTCGTTCCCTTCACGTTTGAATCCTAAATTTCTAATTGATATAAAATGATTATATAGCTAACGTCAAATATATTTTTAATAAACAATTTAAAAAACCCAAATGTATAGATAGAATAAACAATATCAAAAGAAACTTAACATCAGCTGTACAGTTAGTGGGATTTTTGAGCCGACATTGATACACATAGTTTATTAAATCTTGGCACTAGTGAAGAAATGATGAATCTGAGATCCGGCTTTACGCTAAGTCAATTTCTATACTTAGTTCTAATGGCACCCAAAGCAATAAATCTGGTTTCGCAAAGATAGGACGTGGAAAATGGAAAGCTTTTGCACTCATTGTTGGGTACTCACTTTCAACGCCTGAAGCCAAAATTGTGTGAGCTCACATGTTTTAAGGTTGTAATGCCTTATGCGATCAGGGGACAGGTCTATCAGTTTTTCTTGTTCACTAATAGGCAGTCTCTTTATTCCTTCCACAGAAAAATAGCTTCGCACCCACTCATTTTGACTGACATCATCAAGGGTTCCTTAAGGTGATTGGCCATTTTTATTTGGCGTATAAATGCAGAGTCATGGGAACAAGTGGTTATCTTGGAGAATTTTTATTGTTTTCCAATTTTCGTTTTGGAAACGGTTTGTTCAAGAATAGAAGCATTTTGATTAATCTATACTTTTTATATAGACAGCACCTCTATTATGATAACAGTGATCAAATATCAATAAAACAAACATTTTTTAATAGAAAACTGCCAGCTTCATAACAAAAAATAAGAAAATGTAATAATTACTAAACATCAATACATTATCTTAGAAGGGGTGTTGACAATATTAACATAAAAATTGCACTCGTTCTCAAGAAAACTTGTATTTACAAACATATGATTTTTCCGCAAGAACTAACCGGTAGTTAGCGCAATCTACGTTTTCCGTGATCCATATATTCTTGTTGTCGTGAAAGGATATTTTGGTCAGTTGTGAAGCCACGCTACGCCTTTCACCCTCCCACCCGCCATCCCATAAAATAGGATTTATACTTGCACTAGACAGGGCCAAGGGCCTTAAAATATTTGTTGAATCCTAATTTTAGCAACTTGAGGTGATTAGTGACTAAAAAAATTTGTTAAAACGCCACACATTGTCTTATTCTTCAAGAGTTGCGTTTAGTCTTGGGTACATCTCAAGAAAATATTCTTAAACTTTATCCAGCCATAGATACAGTTTCCCAATAAAAGCTCTCACCTTGTCACTTGAAGTGATAATGTTCTATCTAGACCGCTGTATTGACATGTTTAAAATATTAATTATTTCAAATATATCAGCAAAATGTGCTAGTTTCCACAAGAAACCCTTCTTATTGATCTCATTCCTGGGATACTCAATGTATTTGAGGTAAAGACTAATTTCATCCTTCAATTAAAATACAATTTTCCCGCGTCCCAACCAGCGTGCAGTAGCGTAGTATAAGAGAGCACGGTGTTCAGCCCCTTTTCCTTCGCAAGAAGCAGCCAACCAATGATATTCAGTTGCTCTTGTCTTAATGTAATTCACTATTTTGATGATGGAGCTAAAGACAACACTTAGTTCTGTACTCAAGTTTGTTCATGCAAGTGACTCCTTGTGGATCGTACAGTGAAACTTTATGGCGTTGGGAGCCTTTCCTTTCACAAAAACTTGTAAACAACTCCTTTCTCCAGACATGGCGGGAGCACCACCACTGCACATCTTAACAAAATTTTCCCACTTCATCTTACTTGCTGTCAAAATATCATCAAGAATTTTGAAACATGCTTCAGCACTGGCTAATCATGGAATTGGCTTGCAGAACAATATGTCCTCTTTGACAGATCTGTTATTGATGTACCGATCATAAGCATTAAGGTGGGCATCCTTCACTGAGTCAGTTGCTCCGTTAACCTGTATTGCAAATGTTGACAGTTTCAAAGCTTCGGTCAACTGCTCTTGTATGTCTTACGCCATGTTGGCTATTCGTCTTCCCACTGTGTTATCTGACAAAGGGATCTTTCGGACTAGCGCTGCAGATGCTTTATCAAGCATTATTTCAGTCATTTTTATAGAAGTAGACAAAACAAGTGCGTCACAAAAAAAATTAGGCCTCTTACATTTTACGATCATATATGAAACTTTGTATGGTGAAAGAAGTCCCTTGGTAGGAATACTTGTCATTTTTATATTTAATGTGGTCTTTCCAAAATATTTTTCTAATTTTTTTTAAGAATCACATGGTTTTCCTACATGCTGGCTGTATTTTGATTTCAGGTGTCGCTTCAGTTTGTTTTGTTTCATATTCTCTGATGATAAAACCGACAAACACAGGAAGCATAAGGGTCTCTCCTTGCCATCTTTTTCAACACTAATGAACCCGAACGAAAAAATTGTTTTAACATACTTTCTTACGTTTATTTTTCTAAAAGGTTATCTCCTGCTGCAACTAGCAGAACTCCTTTTTAGGAATGTATCAATGTCAGTATTAATATGGTGTAATTCACATGCACTTTTATGAACAAAAGAGGGAATTTTATGTCAACAGTATAGAAATGAAAACTACAACACGGCAATGTCGCAAGATTTCCAGATAAGCACACACTGCTCAAGATCGGTGGTTTATCACTCGGAAATGCAGACCGATTCTATTTCTCTAGCACTCTGCTTTGGTATGAAAGTGAACGAGAGCTCACAGAAGAGAATTCTGAGCTTGGCTAGATTAAAAAGTAATGGGGAAAGAACATCTGTTTCAACCAATTATATATTCCGAATGTATCATATAGGTGACATACAACCCCTACCCTGCCAGGCGTATCAGTCAAACATACCTCAATTATCTTGACAAATTTTTTAAGCATCTCAAATTTAACAAAAATTTAATATCATTAATTTATTTTAATTGAATAGTAGGCCTTTTTAAAACCTATATATAGTTGATGAACCGTCACGTCGTATTCCCACATTTTTATAATATTTACTGGGTAGAAAAAATGTCATCTGCTGTTGATCCATTTCGTTGAACTCCACACTGATGATCCCCAATCCCTTCTCCTGCATATTCTGTCAATATCATGTTAGATAACATTTTATAGCATGTTGGTATAAGTGAGATACCTCCATAGTGATTAAATTCTGCTCCATTCACCTTTTTTTAAATGGGTATTATAGTACCTTCTTTCCATTCTTGTGGTAATACCTCATTGCTCCATATTTTATGAGACATAGCAATTTATGAATTTGTATTATTAGCTTTTCACCACTTCGCTTTTATAATTATGCTGAAATTGAATCTATACCTGGAGATTGATGGTTAAAAAATAAATGTTTGATTTCATTAATACTTGGAATGATGATGATGATGATAATAAAAATAATAAAAATAATAATGTTAATGATTCTGCCACTAGTTGTTGACATTTCTAAAAATAAAATTCGTTAAATAGAAAATTTACTGGACAATTTTTATTTTACTTATTTATTTTATTTTTAAATTAATTAATTTATTTATTAATTTAAAAACAGAGTAACCTTTTCATTTGTTCTAAATTTGTGTATGATATGAAAAAGCATGACATTTTAGGAATATATTTAAGCTCAGTCAACAACACTCAAAATTTCGCTCAGCCGTAAGAGACGTATACATACTAGCATGAATATTTCTTAAGTATCAAGTCCAAAAACTACTTAAATATCAGATTTTAGCAAAGAACCTTACATAGCACAAGACTCGCCTGCTATTAAAGAACCCCTCCTGCTATCTCCTCTATGAAATGGGTACTTTTTAGAATGTTCTTGAACACCATCGGCGCATTAGGGAAATCCTTTAAGAACACACAAATCTCAGCTTTGAAGAATATGTGGGGATTACTTTGAAAATATGAAATTACTTATCTTCAAACATCTAGTTAGGAGACACGAAAGAATAAATTCGATTAATATATTTGAAATACATCATATTAATAACACTAATAAATAACATATTATACTAAATCATGATACTTTTTTACCCCCTGTTTGGTAAAATGCTTCAATCTTCCTTTATCCTTCCATCATTTTTCCTATTTTATTTGCTTCCATTCTTCTCCTCTAAATATTATACTTGCTGTCATATGATTCTCCCATTTCTTGTTGATCTCCCTTGCTGTATCTTCCCTACATACTTAATTTCCAACATTCTCATTAGGATTATTTCCTTTTTAATTCTTGATACATGATCATACCATCTCACTCTTCATTTCTCTACTATCTCATATACTATCTGTACCCAACATGAAACAGGAAAACTTCATTATTAATCCTGTTTCTCCTCGTGACGTGCTCCTCAAACCTTATTACCATGACCGCCATTTTCCTGGTCTCTCTTGCATCCAATAACAAACATTTACATACATAAATATAACATTATTTATTAAGTCACAAGGAAATAAAATTATGGTAATATGTAGAAATGAACTAGTCATGTTTCTTACATCCCACTTTGTATCTTAAAGAAGTATTTTAAATGTGTTTTTACTAAAATAATGATCTTTGTATCGACTATAAGAACTCTTGGTTTTTATAGCTAAAAGAAAATTATTTAAATGGGAATAAGGGTTGTATGTCCTATTCTTATTTTCTTCCAGTGTTTGATACATTATGTTAGGTAAATCGAGATTCGAAATCCAATTACCAAAAATTCGGCTACACTTCCTCTAAATAAAACCTTCCTTATCCCTTACACATTATTGTAATTAGTTCATATGCATATAGCTCAGCCAGATAGTGAGGCGTGGTTATCAAAATAAATACATAAAAAAGAGTGAAGTCTTAGTCTTTGAACAAATTTAATAGATTTTGTTTTTCCTGTACTGTATCTTTACTTTATTCCAAAAAGTTAATTATGGGATCCTTTAATTTTCTGATTTATTTAAATTAGCCTATGGGAATATTGTCAAACTTTACGTAGCGCGTCAAATGCCCGTTTCATTTACTAGGTTTTAAGAATGGCTGACCACAGTTCAAGTGGACTTTGGTTAAATATCAGGTAGAGCTGTCACAAATATTTACTATTTGAATACTTATTCGTTTTTTTCTTCATTTAGTCACTATCAAAGTGCAAAAGCTGTGAATATTAATTTAGACATGCCATTTTATATTAAGTTAGAATTCAAGTCTTGTTTTCATTCGTGTGTTTAAGTTAAAAACCCTCAAATCTAAAATAGAAATATTGTCTAGAATTCCACTTTATTTCCGTGCAACTGTTTTTATTTATCTTTGAGAAGTGACTAATCTGTGCCTTTGTAATTTATCTCAGAATTGCCCCTAGGAATCTCGTAAGTGACGTAGAATAAGTTAAACAATGTGGCGATCACAAAGGACCGGTTGTTTTCTGTTGTCTTCTTTCGAGGGTGTATATGTCACCTCGCAAAAACATTCGTGGTTGATGGCGACACCCTCTTCCTCTTGCCGGCTTTGTTCGTCTAAACTTTGTGAAGTGAGGCAGCCATCGCGAGGTTCTGGTCTAACTTATTTCCTTCCTTGGGTTTCGTTTAGTAAACTAGCTTGTAAAATGCCTCTGATTTTGGTCTGAATACGGACTAAGGGCCAGTTTCATAGTCAAATTCAGTACGCCTCAAGTGCGGTGCTACACTAAGTACATGCCGACACCTACCTAAACTCAAATGGAATGGGCCAGTTTCCTATGCGAGAACGTCTCATTCCATTCGAGTTTAGGTAGGTGTCGTCATGTACTTAGTGTAGCGCCGCACTTGAGGCGTACTAAATTTGACTATGAAACTGGGCCTTAGTCTCATATCCTTTCAGAGATTCATAAAGATGTATCCGGGAAGCAAAGATATTGTAACGTTGTATACCCATGCCCTGTTTGTGGTAGGAAGGGATATATGAAAGACCTCTTTCCCTGTCATAATTCCTCTATATAGTAGAAATTTGGTAGAATAAAAGGGTTTTCTCTACATTTCTTCTTACTCTAGACAAGGTACAATTAATTGTGCTATTACCATTTCAGTACATCTTAGATGTGTCCTGTGTGATAAGTGTTTGTCATCGCCGCTACGGAATGTAGGAGCTGTGTTGGCACTATGAACTAGGGACTCTTGCTCTAGGATAAGTGTAGGCTGGTCATACATTCAATATTGCGGTAGAATTCAACACATATTTGTATAGATCATTAATTAAATCAACCAAAATAATCCGGATACTTATAATAATGTTTTTAACACCATGACTTACTACCCGGGTTGTACGCCTATGTACTAATACACTATGCATTAGGGATGAAGTTAAAAGTGTTCTATAGCCAAGTAAGAAAATGGAAGCAAAATAGAGAATACAACATGTTAGAATGTTGAAGACAGAAGAGTGAGAAAAGGAACGACGGATGAGATATTTTGAGAAGGTGTTCAACCTAGAAGAGGAAATGCATGAGAGTGAAACAGAGGAGCAGTGAGAAACAGCAAAAGAGGGGGAAAGATGTTCTACATGAGAAGAGATGGAGGGTGCACCAAAAAGGATGAAACAAGAAAAAACACTACGTGTGGACGAAATGATAGTGTAAATGATAAGAGCTGCAAGTGAAGCATTTGTACAATGTTAATACGGGGTACTTAGAGTGATTTGAAGGGAGATTAATATACTGGAAGACTGGTAAAAGGAGTTATAATACATCTATTAAAGAAATGCGACAGGAAGAGGTGTACAAATTAAAGGGGGATAACGCTAACGTGTAACCTTAAAAATATATATGAGAATATACTGGAAAAGAGAATAAAAATAAAATGAAACCAAGGTGGAGAGAGTAACAGAAAGTATTTAGAGAGCAGAGGTATATAATAGACTTGATTTTTACCATACGACGGATGAGGGAAAGAAGGTATGCATTTGGAAAATACTTAGTAATTGTATTTTGCGAGTATGGAGAAGGCATATGGATATTGTGAAGAGAAATAAAGTTTGGAAAACGAGGGCCGAATAGGGGTGTGAAAAAAGTATCGATACTTTACTAAAATCGATATTTACCTTCCGATACTAGTGTTTTTTAATCGTAACTTTTGTCCTATACTTTTATTAATATTAGTACTCACACGCCGATTTCGGATCGGTATCGAAAGAAACAACTCTTTTTTTTATCTTCCCCTATGCTGGGATTATATGTTTACTAACCCGCTTCGGTGGTTGCGTGGTCTAACGCACTACACTCATGTTGGACTAAATTGCCGGAGGTGGGGAGATCGGGGTTCAATCCCGGTCGGATGCACTGAGGGTGATTTTCCCTAAATTGTTTTCCACTCTCCCTCCAAGCAAATGATGGTACATTTCCTTTAATTAAGCCTGATTAGTACCTAACTCATTAGTGTTATTAGTATATAAGCGTATAACCCACATGTGTAGTAAGATGCGGTGCTACAAAAATTCCTAGGGTGGATTGTGGAAGAAGGACAAATGACACTATTTCTCAATTATCACTCATTTTTTGCATGACACGCAAGAAGCATGCAATCTCTTTTATCTCATTATAGCTATTCTTTCACCAACTTTAAATGGTTAAAGAAGTGTAAAAAATAGATAGGAAAAATATATTACCAATCATAATTATTAACTGTTAAATAACCTTTCATCAGCTACATTTTCATTTTCATTTTCATTTTGAATTCTAATATGGTAGAACCCTTTATAAGATTCCTAATACAATACTATCTATCATACCTTCCAAGTTCTAACACATAAAATAGACACGAAAGACCTAAGTATACGATAATATGGTTACATTATTATATTTTTCAGTGTTTAAATAAATTTTAAAATACATTATTATGGCGCAATAGTTGAGATTGTTATTATTACTAGATAAAAAAACTTTTTCCAGATTAAAGTTTCAATACCGATACCTACTTTTATTGATAATTCTCTTTCGATACTAGTATGGTATCAATATTTTTCTTCCGATCCCTTTTCGATTCCACATTCATGGTGCCGAAGTAGAAATCGGAGTTGCAATGGGAGTGAAAAGAATGTATGATAATAGGAGTTGAGCTTAATATGGTGAGTGGGGGGATGAAGTGGCTCAGAATACAAAATGGAGTGAAGCATGGGAGTGCCCTCTCACCACTACTATTTGTAAAGTGGCAGGAAATCTCAGTAGGGAAAGAATGGAAGCCATTTTATTTTCTGGTGACTTGAATATATGGGCGAAGAACAAAGTGGAAGTACAGGAACAGCTACAAGAATATAATAAAGAAGTAAAAGAATGAAATTTACCATAACGAAGTGTGAAGTAATGATAATTACAAGGAAGAAGATAAGGCCTAGTAAAGCTATAAAGTTGGGTGGAGTAGAGCAGAGAAAAGAACAGTACGTAAAATATCTTGGAAAAGTTATTGAGGGGGAAGGTGGAATTAGGGAGGATTTAATGAGAAGAGGAAAGCAGGGAGAGTTGTTCTATGGGTGTGTAAGAAATCTACTATGGGTAAGAAAAGTAATAAGAAAGGTGTCCTTGAAGTATAAGGAAGTTCTGCACAGGGTGTACTTTGTACCTATTGTTACACATGCAGCAGACACATGGATAATGAATGTGAGACTAGTATAGTGAGGGCCATGGAAATTAGGTTTGTGAAGAGCATGTTAACTGGCATGAGGAGAAACACGATTATAAATTAAGCTATCTGAGAAATAGTGGATGTACAATAAGTGCATGAGATAGTAGAGGAAATAATTATGAGGTGGTATTATAATTCAATGAGGATGTAGAAGGAAATGACGCCAAAGAAAATGATGGAAATGAAGTATCTAGGTAAAAGACTGCAAGTAAGTCCAAGAAATAGTTGGGAGGAGCAGATAACAAAAAGTGTAAAAGTCAGAGGAGAAAAATGGAAGCAATTAAAGGAGGGAAAATGGTGGAAGGATAGAGGAAGATGGAGGCATTTTACCAAACCTACCCATACACAGGCTGTAAACAGCTTATGATGATTAGGGATGAGGAAGGTTAAATATAGTAGAAGTGTACCCAAATTTGCGTGGAGGGAGAGTGGTAAGCAATTTAAGGAAATCACCCTCAGTACACCCGATAGGTATTCGAGCCCCTCTATCCCAATATGCAGTCTGGTACATTGCGAGAGTGATGACTTGAGCCATGTGGCCAAAAATGCAAGGTTATTTACACTTATAAAATAGGAATGAGTAAAGTACTATTTAAAGGGTATGAACCTGCATTTTTTTTGGAGACAGAGTGAAATAACACTTAATAACTATTTCAATACACCAAGGATTAAAAAACCTGAATCTAAATCAGTTCAAAGCCATATAAAACAAGAGTGACACCATTGCCCTCATACCCACTGGAGCAATTTTGTTTATTTTTATTTCACTAAATCATTATTTTACGTCTTAGAAAATAATTTTAATAAACTAACAAAACGTTTCAAAATCATCATGAGTGAATGTTGTCTAACATTTTAGTTCAGCCAGTAGCGTATCTCTCTATTTAGCTAAGGGTTCCAGGATCCATTCTAGACGTGGCCAAATATCTATCTTTGCCAAAATGTGGGTTTTCCCTTTCACAGTGATGAGTAAATGGCTGGTGGCTGGATATTATGTCTGTTCTAGATTTAAGTTATTTACAAGTCATGTTCTGATATAATAAGGTAGTTAATAGAGTTCACACCAACTTCATTGGCCGCATCATCTAGGGCGCTATGCTCACGATAGACTAGACTGCTGATGACAGCGATATCATGGATCAATCCCGGTTGGATGTACTGAGCTATTTTTCTCTAAATTATTTCCTACACTCTCTATCCACGCAAATGTGGGGACACTTCCTATTAATCTAACCTCTCTATTATATAAACCCATTAGCGTAACTCGTACATAAGCGTATAAACCAAACGGGTAGTTAGACGTGGTGTTAAAATAAAATAATAAATTTTTAAAATTGACTTTGTTGGGATGTTATTCTTTAAATTTGTGGATGACCTGTTTGCTTTTCTTTTTGTTGCCATGTCCCTATCATTTACTGTGATTTCCATCGCAACTGTTTAACGAAATATTGTGCAGCCCTGCTAGGGCTGTAGTGTGTAGATCGACCCTTCTCCACCAGTGACGCAGCAAAAGCCCTATGATCCGTGTTTAGCACGTATTTGTCGCTTTAAAGAACGAGGCAGAACACAAAAGAAGCCAATTTTATACCCGAAACCATGTCTGCCCCGTCAAGATAGCAACGTGACCTCCAATGAGAAAGTACAAGGGTGTTTAAATCTGTGCCTTCCTTCTTCTTCTTCTTTTTCCCCCTATGCCTTTCCGTTTCAAACCAATTCATCCACGCACTTTCCATACAACAAACACACCCTGCACCACTTAGATATTTAATGTGCTCGTAGAATTTGAAAGTCGCTGCTTTTATATTTAAAAATAGTAATAGAAAGTTTTTACAAAACTTCGCTTGCTTTGAGGTATACTTGAAAGATTTATATTTCTACCTCGTTCACGTTCTAAAATAAATATATTCTATCATTGTATAATATGTTTAAAAATACGATTTATAATATACTTCAATGGTTTTGTAAATATGCGCAGTGCACACACCAAGTAGTTTTACGAGTGCTAACAAAACAAACTACTGTGCAGTGATTTTCACTATTTTTATTGCATTTATATTTAGAAATAGCCGTAACTAACAAATATTGGCTATTTAATCCATAAATTGCACTCGTATATCTTATTATCTAAATTGTCTTTAAAAATAGATTCATTCAGCAAAATCTTTAAAACACAGGTAGTTTTGTAGTGATAAAATAGTGTTCAACCCAATGTATCATTTTGGTATGTTTTAAAGGTATAACTACAGTGGCCCCATGGCTTCTTTGGTGCTGACTGACAGCTGACGGATTTGAAAAGTTACCAGACCAAATTATGTATCCCTACGCCGAGCCATATGATATGCATAAACATGTGTTTAGAAGCTGTCACCTCTGACAGTCAGAATTTAGTTATATACCTAAATGTTGTCTCTCAGAAGTTAGCTGTGAGCTGTCAGTCACCACCAAAGAAGCTACGGGGCTACTGTAAGTGCAGATCACATGCCTGTCGCTTATTTTGCAAACTCAGTTTGAGTAGGCATAAAGTTCACTTTGAGAGATTGGTCAGCGCAACAGGGCAGATTTATTCAAACCAAATAGGCGGGGAAGACGTGAGATTCACACACCCACGCCATTCAGTCGTTGAAGGCACAGACTCAGGAGATAAAAGCTCTGATAGGACAAACTGTCCAACTAAGTTTCATATCCAGCGTATGAGGAAAAGTCAGGAGAGTAAGTTAGTGTATTTCTTTCCCATACTAAAATATTTAGCTTTTACTCAGTGAATTTTCTAGTAATAAAAATTAAACCTAATATTTAAACAATATGTACGTCACATATATTGTAATTTGTAAATTGAACAATTTGTCCCTGTATATATTTTATATGGTTGACAGCTCAAGAATTTGTTTTATAAAGGGAAATATCCCTTTTAAATTTTTTTCCCAAGCATGTGCATATAATTAGTTCGACTCTAAAATAGAAAGCTAATATTGTTCGCTTAAACCATGATCCTATCTTACAGTAAACATCATAATGTAATTAATAAATCATGTATGCTGCGGTCCATTTCAAGGTGAGCGCAGGGAACCTAAAGAATTTCCTAGGATCCATATGTGGTCTATAAGGGGAAACACTAAGGGTTTAATTTCTTAAACACATATATTTGCTGTACAGTATTAGGGCCAATATTGCGATGAAAGTAAGTAAAATGTGTGTATATGTTCAAGCGGAAGAGGGTATTAACAGCAGGTATACAAGCAGCCTAGCAGGGTGGCCAACAATATACCAAGCCCTGGTGATAATGATAAATAGCCATACTGATAGATGGGCATATAATATAAATAAAATCGAATTTTAAAAAGTATAAGAGAATTTTAAAAATAAGAATATGATTTTAGCTATAAGATACTAGAGGGAAGTGTTTCTTTTGGAGGTATAACTTGATTTGTTTGTGCAGCACGTATTACTACCCATCTGGAATACCCATGTAGCTAATAGGGTAGAATATCAAGGTTAAAGTTATAGGAAATGTATCCGCATTTTCATGGCGGGATGAAGTTGAAATATTTAGGAAAAAAACCTCTAGAATACCCTATAGAGATTCGAAGCCCAACCTCCTTTCTACAGGTTACTAAGCCTAGATGAATTTAACTTTTGTTTGAGTGCTGATAGATACAGATATCTTAAGGTAATACAAACATTATTAAAATGGAGGTGAAAGAAACACTTTTAAAATGACCAAAGATACAGCTTTTTGTTCTTAATATTGGCAATAGATGCCCAATTGATTCCATCCGATCTAGTTTAAGGAGCTTTAGTGCAGAAATACATTCATTTAGATACGATTTTTTCCTTCTTCTTGAATGCTCCATTTTTTCAGGTCCATTAATTTAATAAACCAGCATTATTTCAAAATTCTTTCTTCAATGAACAAAGTTTTCGCTTGGTGGATGTGTGTGTGTGTGTATTTGTGGGGGGTTTATGCGTTTAATGGCGTGAACTAGAAAACTAGTTTCCAATTCTATTAAACCAAGGAAAAATAAACGTTTCAATTTAAAGTTAGATTCAATTTAGATGCATTACTCGAAACTGCTTAGAACTTTAGACTAAGAGTAGTTGTGTTGGGTTAGGAAAGAGTAGAAGAGAATATCTAAAAATTTAAGCGTTTAGAAAATTAATGACAGACAAAAAAATAGCAACATTCTAATCGACATGTTTATGTGCGGTACAAACACTTAAATATTTTCACACGTTGAAGCCACAAAAAATATATGATTGAAACGGTAAGCCCTAGACGAGAAATGGCGAGACTTTTGGATTCGGAACAAAATATGTCAGTTCAGAGATTCCTCACAACGCCGCACCGCACGTTTTATATACAATATATTTGTTTAGATTTTAAAAAGGTACCTAGCTAAATTTTAATTATCATCTTTTTGTCTTTTTAGAAACTGATTAACAAGTGAACGATTTCTATGGGTTTTGTCCACGGAAATTAATTGTTAGTTCATGTATGAGAACCTTGTGATGAAACTTGGACAGATCTTGATATATATTTTTTTATACATTTATAGAGGAATACTTTAAAACAAATAGGCGAATTATAAAATATTTGACAAAACATTTTTTTCGTTGCCTTTTTCACGTTTGTTCACGATGTGTCTGTGTTCCTTTTTAAAGTTGACTGTAGTTATGTATTATACAAGTATATAATATATTAAGATGTTTCATCCACAAATAAATATTTTAAAATCTAATGAAAAGTAAATAAAAAAATGGAGTTTAACAAAATAAACATTTTAATAAAACAAGTGTGAAACTAGAAATCAAGATGTATTTACGCCAGGCGCCCGTAGTGGTCTCTGGTGACAAGTTAATGATATAATATTGAGCCAACCATAGAGATAAAAAAAAGGATGCAGAATGTTTTTGTAACATTATAATTTAAAACTAACAATTTTATTTCAAAATAATTAAATACACACCAATAGATAGAGTATTGTTTATTAATGATGAATATACATAAAATGACAAATTATGTATGATGGCCCCACAAAACACCTCAAAGTCCGCCGGTTTCTCATCCCTGGACTAGACAATATCCAACCTACTCCATCTCTAATCTTGGCTAGGCCAAAATACATTTACCAAACTCAAGGTTAAATTTTGTAGCTTCCTTGATATTCCCCTCATCTGAGACAAACAATTAATAAAAGTTCGGGAAAAAAGATCCCTGATTAAAATGACTATGATAAACTCTTCAAGAGTTGTGATTGTATTATTGTTATATCATTTTATATAAAATTTAAACCGAATAAGCTTACAGGTCCCGTGTTGATATAATATTTAAATTCTAGATAAGAAACACCTGGTTTCTCATATGTATTATTTTTTAATTATTTTAGCACCGCGTCTTACTACCCGTTTGGGTTGTACGCCTAGATACTAATTATACTAATGGGCTAGGAATTAGGAAAGTTTAACTTAGAGGTAATGCACCCACATTTGCGTGTAAGGTTAGTGGAAAACTATTTTGGGAAACCCACCCTCAGTGCACTCGACTGGAATCAAACCCCGATCTTCCCGTCTTCGGCAGTTTGGTCCAACACGAGAGTAGTGCGTTAGACCACACGACCACTGAAGTGGGTAAATCACTATAGAAGGGGAAGTACCAATTTCACAAATGTTCAATGATATAAGCCTTGATAGGAATTGAATCTGGGACTCCCAGTTCAGTAGGTATATGGGCCAGTAACTAAGATTTAGTGTCTTCTTGTAGACGAGGTATATAAGTCCAGCTTCACTAAACTCAAATTTTATTTTCTTTCACAATCTTTTTTTTTTTTTTAAAAAAAAGCCCACTCTAAAACTGACGAAACATTTACATAGCATTCAAATTGAGATCAAAACATTTTCGAATAGCTACAATTTGAAACATAACGCTGCGCGGAGACAAACGATGATCGGACTAGGCAACACCTTATTTAATATTCAAATGACTAACGTTCAAAAAATGTAGAAGGAGGTGAATGAAAAAGCGAAGATGGTGGGATTAAAACTTGAATTTACCCTTTTCTTTCCTAACGTTCTACCCTCACGGCCGATTAACCTGAAAATTATATACTAAGATTACAATTTCACTAGAAAATGAATCGAAGTGTGCTTTTCTGCATTCTTAATTTGACAACAGGGAAACTTGGATCGGTTTATAAAGATTTTTTATCGATTTTAAATGATAATTTTTCAACTTTGTTGTAATTTTAAAAACTATGGTAATATGGTTTTAATTGATTTAATTCCACTTTTTTTTAAATTAGAAATAAATGCGTAAAACCGTAACATACGTACGTCTGGTTCGAGCTGAATTACCTAAAAAAAAAAAAAATTTTTTCAGAACATCCAACTGTGATCAAACAACAATCTCCCAGTCATTGACAGTCTAGTCCAGGGATCGGTAAACTTTTAAGCATGAAGAGCTATTTTATAAAATATGTTTTACTCTGAAGGCGCCAAGAAAAATGTCGATTCTTAAATTTGAATTTTCACGTTTTATTTATGTATTTATTAGTCACAAATTAAGAATATACATATTTTAAATGTAATAAACAAAACATAAACTATAGTATTATCATTCTTCAGATTTAAATATTTGAGCCTCAAATTTTGAGACATGTTACAAATTGGGCTTATTGTTAAAATTTATCTATGAATATATTAATGGAATAATAAACTGAGGACTAATGAGGACTACATAATAATGATGTTTAATTTCAAATCATGCTCGATAACCATCTTGTTATTTATCAAACAAAAGTATTTAACAAAATATTTAGAAAGTTCCTAATCCCTACCTATTAGTGTAATTAGTAAATAGGCGTACAACCCGAGTGGTTAGTAAGAAGCGATGCAAAAAAAAAAGATCAAGAAGCATTTTTATTTTATTTATTATTTTTTGAATTTAGATAGCCCTATTTCTTCTGAAAACCTTATATATTAGTGACCTGGTCCGATGGTCGACTGTCTTAAGTTTTGCAATAGACTTAGACTGCCAATGAAGTGAAAATAGGGGCTCAAATACCAGTCGGGTGTACTGAGAGTTATATTTACTAAACATTTTTTCGCTTTCCCTCCAATTAAATTCAAGTACACCACCTCTAAGATCAACATTCCTAATCCCCATAACATATTAGCTTAGTAAATATGCGTATAGCCCAAACAGGTATTAAGACTTGGTGCGAATATATGTTTATAGCCTAAACTTAATAAGAATATAAAAAATACAATTTTAATATCTGTTAATTCACACACTCGCAGACCACTTAAGTAGAAACATAAATTTTATCATCATCATCAAAGTTTCTGTGCGATCCATTCTGTCCACTCGGAGCGAGTTGGAATATTTCCGGTCATGTTCGTGTTACACCACGCCAGATCTTGGAATATAGGAATGTTATAATTGATGTTTCCTCCCCCACAGGGATGAACTGATGGCTGGGGGACTGGGTGATGTACCTGTTCAAAAGAAAATCTATTTAGTGATTTGTGTGCCGACACAATTAGTTAGTTCATAAATTGAAGGTTAAATTTCAGAAAATACAAACTTTTTTTTTTTTTTGCAGTTGACATTTATATGCTAGCATCAACATTAACGAAACTTTTTTAGATAAATTTATCTTACAAAATACAATCACATCAATATGAACATTGACAAAATCTACAGGCTCGGAAAGATAAGTGTGTTTTATTGGTCTGAATTAAGAACGATTTTATTTTAATATAGCCTCTTGTAATATCTCATATATTATTAATTTTACATTTAAGAGTTTGCCAGTACTCAAAATTCGAGTTTGAATAGGGTCTTAGTAGTCTTTCGAACCAGATTTGAAAGTTGGAATGGTTTGAATTTTCAATTTTACCTCGAGAAGTTATAATTTGATTAATTTGTTCAAAGGTTAAGATATTATCTCATAACAAATAAGGCCATTAATTATGTTATTTTGTCTAATTTAGTAAAAATGTAACATATACAACAATGTTAAATTTATCTAAAAATAAGAATTTGTGTGATTGTAGTTTTTTTTAACATTTTCAATTCTGAAAATATGTGTTCGTTCTTGAGGTATATTCATGAATCTATTACAGAAACTCAACTGATATTACTGGGTTTTCTGCTCACTGGTTTTTGAGAACGTATGTATAAAGATTTAAATTTATTTATTATTATTTATTATTAGCACCGCGTCTTACTACCCGTTCGGGTTATACGCACTTACGTTAATGTGTAATGGTAGGGTGATTGTGAGATGAAATGGAGGGCCTACAGTTTAACGTGGAATTCGAACCACGGTGGAGGCCTGGCATTCCCCACATTCACAAGATGTCTTGTCAGAGGTGAAGGAAGGGTTTGGTAATCAGATAAATCTGTGCCGGGACCGGGGATTGAACCCCAGCCGCCAGCACAGAAGTCTGACACCTTACCCCTAGACCGCCAGGTCACCTATAAAGCTTTAAAGAACATGTAGGTTTGGCTAAGCTTGTCTTAATTTTATTTATTTTTATTTCCTTCGATGAAAAATGCTGTGTGTGTGTTGCTAAAACAACTGTGGGTATATATTGTTAACATAATTATGTAGATAACATATCAAAGTTTCAAGAACGTGTCTATATGTAAATGTGGACATCAAAAATCATGTTTGTAGGGCTCATTTTTGGGAGTATGTTTATTAAACTAAAATCTATTCGCTCTGTCCTTTACCGTCAGTCCTTCACTAAAACCCTTTTATGAATGTATGAAAAAATTTCTTCATACGTTATATTCACATACATGATATGAAACCCACGACAAACAATTATTGTTATGTTATACAGTATGAATACATTTAAAATTAAAATAGCTTTGTTTGCACTGTAGAATGTTTATAATAAAAATAAGTAAATAAGAAGCGAAATGGTTTTGTTTAACCAAACTTCCTGTTTTCCGCTTGCAAACGCCACTTTCTCTCTCTTAAAAAAAATATGAAAAATATAATTACATTTTAAAATGCTTAGAAACCCTGCACAAATTATAATATAAAGTAAATTAAGCGTTTGTCTTTCAAGTGGTGGTGTAATAAGAAAAAGTTAATTTGTTTTTGTGAGTTACTCCTTTGTTTAGTCTAATGTGACACTTCCAACTACACTGTCTTAATTATTTCAGTCTAAATTTTATAGGAATCTGACATAAGAGTTCCTTGATCTAATTTCACGTATTAAAATGTCAAATCATATGATCAGAATGTATATATTTTATAGACATTATAAATACCTATGAAATAACGGTCCAAGTTATTCTTGGATGTGCACATTTCACCTCTCCAACACTTAGTTTCAGCTTAACTACAGTAGCCCCGTGGCTTCTTTGGTGCTGACTGACAGCTCACAGCTGACTTCTGACAGTCAACCTTTAGGTATATACCTAAATTTTCGCCGTCAGAAGTGACAGCTGCCAAACACATGTTTTTGCATATCATATGGCTTGGCGTAGGAATACATAATTTGGTCTGGTAACTTTTCAAAGCTGTCAGTCAACACCAAAGAAGCCATGGAGCTAATGTAGCTATTCACGATTCTCATTCAGTGTATTCATACCAATTAGTCACAAAAATGAACTCGACTTCTTAGATGTATTTTAAACCCACATAAATATTAATATTTTCTGAAAGAGCAGATTGAGTCATAAATGTTTACAACATTTTGATCTGTTTTAACGTCATCTTGATTTCAAAAAACCACAAAGAATTGTTCCTCATTCAGTTTTTCATTAGTATGTATGCATGTACGTACATTAATGCTACAGGTAGATAATCTCGAATAATTGACCACAATATTTTTATATTAGCTCCATATATTTTCAAAAGAGAACCTTAATAAAATTGATTATTGACATCCCAGCCGTTTATTGCTATACATATTTTAATATTCTTTTTTTTTTTTAAATCATCTTTATATTATTTTATCCTCTTTTCTCTCCAAGCTAAATGTTCTACAGAAAAATATGAGGGTAAAAATGTAGTCTTTAAGATGTTTGTAAAAGAGTTTTGTGAATCGTAGCTGTATATAAAAAAATAAAAGAAGTGTGTACTTTTGATCTTGGCAAGCGTTTACCCCCTCTCCATCCGCATCATCGTTGAACATGTATGTCTGTTCATTCATGTCATGTTATATATGTTGTATGTGTGTGTTTATGTTACTAACGAGGAGGAAGGCGGAACGCTGCCATATTTGGAACTAACATTTACATTTAGCTCATTCCGATAGCTAATTTCACATGTTTATTGTGTGTTTGTGTGTATTTGACAACGTGTTAATACACACTGCGAGACAACATTGTTTTGGGTTGTACGGATAAGTTTGCGGCCTAGTTATTATTATTATTAGCACCACGTTTTACTACCTGTTCGGCTTATACGCACTTACGCTAATGTGTAATGGTAGGGTGATTGTGAGATGAAATGGAGGACCTACAGTTTAACGTGGAATCCGAACAACTGTGGAGGCCTAGCATTCCACACATTCACAAGTTGTGATTAATACACGTCTTGTCAGAGGTAAAGGAAGGGTTTGGTAATCAGATAAAACTGTGCCGGGACCGAGAATTGAACCCCGGCCGCCAGCATAGAAGTCTGACACCTTACCCCTAGACCACCAGGTCACCTGCGGCCTAGTTAAGTTGCACTGTAAGTAGCATTAGATCATTTTATTTATAAGCATTACCTACAACAATAATAATTATTACCAGTATCGGTGAACACGCGTACTAAACGTCACACTCACCTTGTCTGGTTCGTCGATGGCGGGAATATCGATAATCGAATCCCGGCTGAGTGTATTGAGGGTGGTTTTTCCGAAATGTTTTTCTTCTCTCTCTTCACGTAAATTCTGTTAAAACTCCCGTTAGTTAATTTTCTTCCTCATTCATAGCACATTGGAAATCTAGCTATATATATATATAT
>CABEEJ010000489.1:27500-29895 GCA_901482245.1 Timema douglasi | reverse complement strand
ATATATATATATATATATATATATATATATATATATGTATCTAATTTTCTAGTGTGTGTGTGTGTATGTGTGTGTTTACACACCTACCGGTAGGCCTTAGATGCCATATAAAGTTGAAACCTTTAACACGTATAGTATAGACTATAAGGTAGAATTTGGTGGATTTTTTATTTTCAATTTTGTTGTTTTTAGTTAATAAATAGGAATGTATCTAGTCTACTCTCACTTGATCCTCTCTTACGTGATAACTGACATAAATAAACTCTTATTTTTACAAAACCCAACCTTTGCTCTTAACAACTGAATGTTAGATTTGGTTAAGTTGATTAATATTATAATCAGCTTGTCGTAGACAGGCCTAAAAATTAGTTAAAATATATGCGCATAGCGTATAGCCCAAATGGATAGTAAGACGCGGTGATAAAATCCAAGTTCTAAATATGTTTTTTACGGTTATATCGTTCTTTAAACTTAAGGATTGATTTTCAAATAATTTTAATGTAACTATATTTACGTTCGATATTAACTCTCTAGTAATTTCAAAACCATGAGACGCATAGCTAAAATCAAAAAGGTTTTCTGTCGTACTCTTGTAAAATCTACATTAAATAAAAATGCTAACCAGGAGAATAATTAAGGGCATTTGGGTTTAAAAATTGGTGTTAAAGTTCGCTTGGAAATAAAGAGTATATATATATATATTATAATCAGATAATTCAAAATAGCTGCTATTAATTTTTACAAATTTACGTTTGGTAGTTTTACATAGATACAAAAAAAAAAGTTTTGTTAGTATAAAGGCCTTTTGTTCTTCCTGTTTTATTGATTATATTATTAGTAGACCTATGTGTTAAATAATATTTACTTTTATAATTACATCGGGAAATGACTGATATTCGTTGAATTCCCAATATGTTTGTTTTTGAAAGTAATCCTATTATTTCCCACCAGGCTCAGATGATGATGATGATGATAATAATAATAATAATAATAAAACGTGCTTCGCATTTACAATCAATTTTTGTATGAATATTAAAATCCATTAATATAGCTGAAATATACTTCTAAATTTGAATATTTTGGGAATGTGTTTTATCATTTGAATATTTAAACTTATTATTCTACAACAATATTAGGAACAGACCATTTTAAGCTAACAATCTCCGGTCACAATTAGTGTAGACTACCCTTAAACCCGACCAGTAGAGAGGGTCATTAGTTGGCAAATTAGCGTCGAGGGTAGCCTTGAGCGAGTGAAATGCGATTATTTCCTGCATTCTTGATGTTGTGTGTCGGAATTTTAAAGATAGTATTCTTGGGACTAGTGATACAAAGTCTATAATATATTGGAACAGGAATAGGAATAAAATTTTCTGTTAATGGCCATACCATCACTACAGTAAAGATTATGAAATAAAATTCAAATAAATCAGTGTTTAGGACGAATCCCCAATCCAAAGAAAAAGATTTCTTCTTAAACAAATGGTTTTATCTGATTTTATTATGTTGACGTTTTTATTTTATTATCATTTTTATTACCAGAGGTGTTTAGCGGTTACGTTTTGAACAAAATATTCAGCGGTTGACGTACACAAAATTAACTTAATTTTATGGCAAAAGTCAAACATAGTTCTCCAACCTTATTTTATTCATTGCGATAGAAAGAAAGCTTAATTTTTCTAAACAAATATGTAGTTTCTTAATTAAGGTGGGAATGTAGGGGACGTGAGAAAATACCTGAGTTTTTGCAGTATTTATAGCAAAACCCCATTTTTGAACTAAATGAATCAAATAATGCTTCTATACAAACATATAAATTAATTTTCTTCTTATGGCGAAATCAACAGTTGTTGGATATCTGTCAAGGATGTCTTGGAATTTAATAATACATTTTTCTCTTCATTTAAAAGGTTTGTTAGATAATGACACTATACTCATGACATATATTCAACAACTGTTAATATCACCCTGGGAAGAAAACTACTCTCTATATTTGTATAAAAGTAATATTTGATTTATTTTGACCGAACGAAGTTTAGCTATAAAAACTGTAAAAACATTGTTCTTATTCTTTACTCAAGTTCCCTACATCCCCACCTTAAAAAGACGACCTATCGAATGAGAAATAAAGTTAGACAATACAGTACTTAATAATAAAAGTAAATAAAATAATCTATATTCACGCGTATTATCTAAATAAACTTTGAATGAAGATTTCTTGTTATGCATTTGCTTTATTATAACGAGTTTAAGTTGGACTCCCGCTAGCCGCATTTGTAATTAACTACTTATTAAATCAATGACTACCTTATGACTACATTTTCAACTCCTAATGGATTTAAAACTAAATATTTCATATACCAGGAGTCCCCAAACTTTTTAAGAATAGGGCCAT